>PYAF01000504.1:75092-85552 GCA_007407185.1 Glycine tomentella | reverse complement strand
TCCCGCTCCCAGGTGAGCGGGCGGGGGTCCGGGGAAGCCGCCCCGGCGGGGGTCCGGGGGGCAGCGCCCCCAGGCCCGTAGAGGCTAGGTACTGTTGTGGGCCTCTGATTCTTTGTAATATTTTACTTTATTAGTAGTTTGGGCTAGGGCCCATGAATAGCTACTGTTAGGGTTTCTTTTTAATCCTATTTATATTCCCTTTGTAAACCGAGTGACTTGTAACGAGCGGCGGTGAGGAGATTATAGTACAGACAAGCTGGACGTAGCCTACATTGGGTGAACCAGGGTAAAATACTGTGTCATATTTCTCTTCCCTATTCTCTTTTCTGTTTTTCGATTTGTGTGTGATTGTCGATTTCCAACAAAAACATCGTAATTCTGCTACCAATGTATAACCAAAGAAAAACATACACAACAAATTAATATGCTTACTAATTGAACAAATTTTTCATGTCCATGCATGTGATTATTTGGATCACGTTGCAATGAATCCATATAATATATATTTAGTATAGTAACATTGGTGATGATCAACACTCAATATAACCTAAATTAATAAATATTTAGTTAGCATCAATTTTTTCATATAATTGATTATTATAAATTGAATTTAATTAAGTGGCTTATCCGAAATTAATGTATAGATTGCATTTTTACCACAATTTCATTTTGTAAGACTTTACACACATATCCTTGACCATATTAACCTTTTGGGCATGTGAAGCATATGAATAAGGACGCGCCAAAATTTTAGCTCTTATCCACACTTAGATATTAAAAGAAAAAGAATTAATAAAATATAAAATTGATGTATGGTGTGGCCTAAAATTTACCACAAAATTGATGTATGGTGTGGCTTAAAATATAAAAGCCAAGTGATGCTCACTTTCGTGTAGGTTGGCCAAGCCATATACTATCTGATGTAGTAAAAATGTAGGATTATCGCATACATACGCATTTAAAGTTGAATTTTAAAAGAGTGAGCTACATTTGGAATGTGTGTTTAGGGTTTAGGGTTGTAACAGCTAGCTAGAGTAAGATTTGTATCAAGTTGATGTATATTGAACACGAGATCCCAATTACTCATCTCGATGAAGATTTGAGTCTGTAAAGAGATTGTGATTTGGAGCGACTCTGATGCATTGCATAATGAGAATGTATGCAATTGTTTTTTTTTTTTTTTCTCTTTTATCGGCAAATAAATTGTATATATTAAATATAAGAGTGCATAATAAGAATGTATGCAATTGTGATTTTTTAAAAAAATATCCATAGTTTATTGCGCTTGTTATTGTCTTGTCAAGTGTGTTAACTTTATTAATAAGATTGTAAAAATTATTCTGTTAATTTAACTACCTAAGATATTATGTTTTATAATTAATTATTTTCTTTTGGTTCCACGTTTTATCTGAATCTGCTCACCCCTTCTGTTTTTTTATCTCTTTGTTGTGTCTATGCAATTGCATGTGACTTGTAAAGTTGACATTACTGGTAGAGAAAACGTATCAAAGCACAAAACTGATTATCCTTCTACGATTATAGGATCCCAATCCAACTATTAATAGTCACCATCACCGGAATGATCATTATTATACTGCTTACCGTGTATATCCAAATTTAAAGTATATTATCTTTTTTTAACAATAAAATATATTATCTTATGTATACGTGTTTTTACTATTTTATTTTGACTATACATAAAAATTATATATTATAACAGCTCTAACATTGACACTCCTTTTTCGGATACAACATTAAGTCATTGACACCCCTTTATATATATATATATATATATATATATATATATATATATATATATATTAAAACACAACCGAGACAGCACAAATTTGCTGTGGTTGCCAAAGGGGGCACTGCATTGGACGTGTGGCTTCTAAGTTCTAATGGTAGGGCATATTAGTTGTTAAGACAAAAATGAACGATTTAAATATGTTCATCAGGACAGACCAGAGTGATAATGTTTGGGTCAAATATAGCAGCAGCATGTTTTTGTCATCATGGTAATAAAATAAAGGATAAAATATAAAAGATTTTCAAAGTTGACCTTAATCTTTGTATTTAAAAAACTATAATTTCAATCCTCGTTTTTATTGAAATGTGGAGGAATTAGTTTCTACTGTCAAATGGCTGCCCTGCCACTCACACATGCTAACATGTGACTGCCACATGTCAACCATTAACTACATCTTCAAAATAAGTTAACAGTTGAAAAACTAATTCCACTCATTTTCGTAAATATGATAATTAAAATCATTGTTTTCAAAGTGTGAGGACTAAAAATAGTTTTGGTAAGAAAAAATGAACTTCAAACACATTTTTTTACCCAAAAATGAATGTACATTGATCCAAAACAAGTATTTGGAGAGCAGGCTTCTTACTTACCTCCACAATGATAAATGATGCACAAATATTCTCAAAAAAATTTAAACTCGTTGCAGTTATTAACAAGCAAAACAAATAAAATAAAATAAAAAATCAAAGTGTCCGCAATTGTCCTGTCCTGATTATAAATATAAATATCATCAATAACCATACAACAACAAAAAAACAGATACTTAAGAAATAAGCAACATAGATGAGAAATAAAAAAATCCTAACAGCACTGAATATCCCACAATACAATTAAACGCCATCACTGGTGACAACTAATTTTCCCCATCACCCAGAAAAAAAAAATGGCACAGGAAATGGAAATATCCATGGGGTCTTTATTCCAACTAACTGAGGAAATCAAAATATGAGGCACTCAAACAGACTCAAACCTTTTATTATACATAATGAATATGCTGGATAGAAGAAATAAAGATTGTTGGATGAGAAATCTAAGAAATAAAACAATCGTCACGGTCATTACAAGATGATTGAGCATGTGACTAAGGTATAAGACCTTGCTATTATATCATCAGTTTCCGGCATCTCGGCTGTAGAACTGATCAAGAGTCTTTGCAGGAATACGATGAAGAAGCTCGCGAGGGAAAATCCGAAGCAAAGTCCATGCAAGATCTAGTGACTGGAAGATATTGCGTGTATCGTAGGCTCCTTGGGCAACAAACTTCCTCTCAAACTTCTCCAAAAATTCCAAATACAGCTGTTGATCAAAAAGAATAAAATTAATTAGTACCACCACTTCAAGGACAAACTCACCATACTCAAACAAGAATTCCCAAGAGAAAAGTAGTAGAGACCAGATCCTCAGATGAAAGTGCTTCTTCTCCGACCACAGCTTTCATTGCCTGGACATCCTTTCCAATGGCATAATTTGCATAGAGCTGAAAAGAAACAAAACACCAATAAGATGGTTTATAAACAAAAAAAAATAGCCATGTAGTAGACAAGCAAAACCAGACCTGGTTGGACACATCAGAATGATCCTTTCGTGTCATTCCCTCACCAATGGCACTCTGCATAAGCAAACATCAAATATTTACTTTTTGAACTAACAAGGGTAATGCTGTTTTAGCCAGCAAAAAAGTTGAAGAGTTATAGTGATTGTTGGATGGAATCCAGTGGTAGGGACCACTCACCGATCCAAAAAGTCACAATTATATCAGTTGGTGGCATTTTGACATCAAACAAACAAGATTAACCTCACCTTCATCAAACGAGACAATGATGGAAGGACATTGATTGGTGGATATATCTGCCAATAAAAAAGGAATTGAATGTTTAGTTTCAGTCTCATATTTCGTAAGCAATTTGCAAAGTGGCTTTAATTTGATACCTACTTCAATACATCAAGAACAGAGCAGATCATTGGAATAAAAGGATGTTTTTCATTTTATGCAGTAATGCAAGGATGAACATAATAAAATCTCTATTGATCTTACAGGTGACCCTATTTGTCACAGCATTCCATCTTAATTTTTAGTAGTGTTTGGTATACGAGTTAAAATGGGATGGAACAGAAAATATGTTTTATTTTATGTTTGGTGCATTTTAAAAATAGCATAGAATAGAAAACGAGCCAAAAATAGGGTACATTTTGGTTCAACCAAGGAGGAACCAAAAGCTCAAAACAGAACAAAATGATATGTTGTATTCTATCCACACACCAAGCACTACCTTAATGTGTCAATGGAAATATAAAATCAAACCATTTCAAAATACTTGTTAAGGCCATGATAAAAAGAAAATTTACATGATGGGGAAAATGTACTATTCTTCAATTAATATCATGTGTCAAATGTTAAGATTTATTCTGCACCAAATTCTCTTGTACATAATTCAGGAAACTAACCCAGCATTTTATACAATATTTACAGCAGCCAAAATCTTCAAAGAACCCACCTGCCTGTTATACAACTGCCTGTCGATATATATCTGTCCCTCAGTAATATATCCTGTAAGATCAGGAGTCGGATGTGTAATATCTGTACAGAAGTTCAAAAAAATAATCAGTCAGAATTGAGAGTGCATTATGCATGATAGCTGATAAGATTCAATAATATTTCATCACCATCATTAGGCATGGTTAGAATTGGAATTTGTGTAATAGAGCCTTTTCGCCCCTCAATTCTTCCAGCACGTTCGTATATTGTTGCAAGATCTGTATACATGTAACCGGGATACCCACGTCTACCAGGTACTTCTTCTCGGGCAGCAGATACCTACAGGATCCAGAAGGGGTCAATAGTTCCATTGTCAATCTAATTGTTTGCAAAATACTTAGTTACTTCTTATAGTCTGAGAAAAAGAGATAAATAAATGTCAACTAGCAATTATTGTGCAAGCTTGAAATATTATTTGTAGACAAACAAGGAAACTATAATCCCATGGGAATAATAGAGGCTATAAAAGATTACTCATCTCTTTTCTTTTCTTTTGCCACCTTATTATAAAAGTTAGTTTTTGGTACATTACCTCACGAAGAGCATCAGCATAAGAACTCATATCTGTGAGTATCACAAGAACATGCTTGCCACATTCATATGCCAAATATTCAGCTGTAGTAAGAGCAATACGAGGAGTGATGATACGCTCAATAGTAGGATCATTTGCCTATAATGAATCACAGCAACAAAAGAGAGAATTTTAATGATCAACTCCTTTATACATCAACATCAACATCAATAGCACCTTTAACCCAAGTTAATTGGGATCGGTGGTAGATGAACCCAATGATAAATCGAAAATAGGACGAAAGGGAGAAACAAAGCTAAAATAAAAAAATGGTGAAAAGAGAAAAGAAGAGAAAACGAACTAAACAAGGGAATGACTGGAACATAGAACTACTAATGGGTTTAACCCTCCACTAAGCTTTTAGCTTTTCTCCACTCCATCCTAAGACATACCGTCCGCCAATCTATATCTCACTCCATTAGGCCTTGTTTAACTACCTTTCCCCAGGTAAGTTTCGGTTGACCTCTACCTCTCTTTGTATCTAGCTCTTGGTAACAAGCTCTAGTTCTTACAGGAGCATCCAGTGGCCGTCTCATAACATGCCCAAACCATCTCAATCTATGCTCCCTCATCTTTTCACATACCGGTACCACTGATACCTTTCGTCGAATATCCTCATTTCTTATCTTATCCATCTTCGTATATCCACACATCCACCTTAACATCCTCATTTCTGCTACCCCTATTTTATGCTCATTTTGTCTATGTGCTGGCCAGCATTCCGCTCCATATAGCATTGCCGGTTTAACAGTTGTTCTATAGAATTTTCCTTTTAGCTTAAGGGGAATCTTGCGGTCACATAAAAACCCCAATGCACTCCGCCATTTCATTCACCCTGCTCTAATTCTATGACTTACATCTTCATCGATCTCACCACCTTTTTGCAACATTGATCCCAAGTATCTAAAACATCTTTCTTAGGTACCTCTTGCCCAAGTAGATGCACTAGGTCATGAAATCAATTTGAAAATAACACAATGATCATCCACAAAAAATAAATAAATAAATAAACACACAACTGTAAGGTCATAATCCATCAAATGGTACTTCCTAAAAAAAATTCTATTTCAAAATTTTACAAGTAATTCAGCTTAACAAGGGAAAAGATTTGTTTTGTATTAATCATGGACATATTATCACTAAAACTATGTCAGTTTGTCTTGATTGATACGAAGATCAGATTACAATAACATTTTGATACTATCCAGACTAGGAATAATTTTAGCGTAACATCCCATAGAAAAATGAAGAAAATAAAATTATATTCTGGTAATGCCAATTACAAGACAATATTGGTACAAACAAGGACAATATTTTTCTTTAATATCTCAACTACATAGATAAAATTACAAAGAAGGAAATCAGGAAGGCAAGTAAACAACAAAGAAATGGAAATAAAAGAACATTTGCATGCTAGTTCTAAAGACTACCAGATTAAGGAAAAGGGTCACTCTCTCCATCGAGCCATTCTCTTCAAAGTCACGTTTGAAAAACTGTGCAGTCTCCATGTTAACTCCCATAGCTGCAAACACGATGGCAAAATTGTCCTCTTCTCCTCCGCCCTGTATATTGACAAAGTTCGATGGAAAAATCACTTTCTTCATCTTAGTGTAAAGTAGCAAGTTCCAATAAATGAATAAGAAGAAAATAGCCCTATTAATTTGAAGGCAACTAGCAGAAAACTAGATAACTAGATAATATGTAAGGGATAAAACAAAAGGCAAGGTCATTTAATATTGAAATTTCAATTTTTAAGGACATGTAGGTAATTGCAATGTTGTAATTTAGTACACGTTTTAATATCCCATGTAAACAAGCAAAAAATAAGCTGATTCTAAAGCCACATGCCTGATAGTCAACCAAGCAATAATACATATGTTGCTAGCAATAAAAGTTTAATTCTTCTTGATAGAAATCTTCAAACAGAGCAAACATTAGTCCTCATTTATTGATGAAAGTAACCATATCTTACAATAGACCCATTACTAGACAGTAGACACCATATATAAATAAACCTTCAAGCAAGTACAAGGAATGAACTCAACATTTATTGAAGGAATTAATTCATTTAAATAAATAAAAAAAAAAGGCACAACCCTTCCACTGCATTAAATCCTGCAACTAAAGTAATGCATGTGCAATGACCATTAACAAGATGTCAGCCCAATAAGTCCACTTTCTTTTGAAGTCCTCAAACATGCTGCCGAATGATGAAAACACTCAAATTGCAAATGCTAAGAAAGTATTAATACAAAATGTGAGGTCCTCAACTCATAATTCAGGAGCATTTAACATAGGAAATTCACTTCACTCTAATACATTGTATATACCTCGAGAAGATTATCAGACTTTTCTAGTCGCTTGACTAAGCCAGCCTGACGGCATATCTGTGCAGCAATTTCATTATGGGGGAGACCAGCAGCTGAGAATAGAGGGATCTTTTGACCTCTAGCAATAGAATTCATGACATCAATGGTAGATATCCCTGTCTGTATCATCTCCTCTGGATAGGTTCTCTCACTAGGGTTGATGGAACTTCCTGAATTATGGGGGGTATATTAAAAAAGGCAGAGATAAACATACATATTCATACCTCCCCAGAAGAAATTTTATACCTGATATGTCCAAGTAAGCCTCAGGTAATATGGGTGGACCATTATCAATTGGTTTACCAGAACCATTGAATATGCGGCCAAGCATGTCCAATGATACTGGAGTTTTTAACACCTGTGAACAAAAACAATAATTGAGAAAAAATGGGAGTCAACAGTTAAACTGATTCAAAGCAAATCAAAGAATCAAAATGAAAAAGATTCAATAATCAATAACATGGAAAAATTTGCAGAAGGGAATAGAGCAATTATAAGGTAATTAGATTGGAAACGATTTGGCAATCATAAAAAGACAATTCTCTTTTAATATAACTATTTGTGCAACTATTTTACGATTAAGAAGCCACACTTTAAAATGCCACAAATTTGGCAAATCACAATTCTTCCTCTATTTTCTTCATGGAAGCTATCTTAATTAACATGCTAACCAGTATATATATCAAAATACCCTTCTAAAATCAAACTCATAATATAATTTTTTTCACTTAATCAAGTCAATTGACAGGTAATGTAATCAATATTGATAACAATGAAACCACCCTTCACTGTTTTCTCAACCACAATTTAGACATGCTGATGGGATTACCATTCTATACTAGGATTTATCTTATCTATTAACTATTATAATTTAGATGTGGGCATATTGAAAGACTAGCCACTGATAGACCCAATTCTAAATTAACAACTACCAAAATAAAACTCTCAAACTAATAGTTAACATGTTATCTAGGTCCTACACAATTAGAATTACAAGGTTACTGAACAAAGTCACCAATCAACAGATAAATTGACAAAAAATACAGAACAAAATTTGCATTCATAAATTTACATTTAAATTTGAAATAAAGTAGATAATAAATAAAAAGAGTTTATACCTCTCCGGTAAATTGCACAGTTGTAAATTTATTGTCAATCCCAGATGTACCCTCAAAGACCTGGTGAATGGTACAGTATGGTAAATAAACAAGCCCACTGTTTGTGATCATAGCAACAGCAGAAGATAGAACAAGACAGACAAAACCATTTGCTATAGAAATCCATACCACAGCATCAACAAAGCATACAACAATGAAGGGTTTTACTAACTCATAATTCATAAAGATTGAGAAATACCAGCAGAATCCTATAACATTTGGTAATAGGTAAAGTAATAAAATGAGGACATCATCATATCAAAGATAAGGGCGAAGTATCTCCTCGTGATATATGCAACTACCATCTCCCAGACTCAAGAAGCAGAACAGATGATTAGAGATGTGTTCGGCAGTTAGGGAGAAGTCAGTAGGCACACCTGAACAACAGCCTTTTCACCATCAACTTCTAGTACTTGTCCACGCCGAGTAGTTCCATCTCCCAAGCGAATGTTAACAATCTCTTGAAACTTGGGTCCCTGATGCAGTTGATCAGCACAAAACTTAGTCACATCACAAAAAATAGTTGGTCATCTTCATTGAGAAAAGTTGGAAAATTTTAGAATAAGCATAGCATATAGAGGAGCATCACACTACAGTCATTACCTTAACTTTATCAAGAATGACCAATGGCCCAGCAACTCCAGACACAGTTCTGTATTCTGCAGTACAAACAGACAATTCACAAAGTTACCAATCAAAAATTTGATCAATCCAATACCCCTTCAAAAATGACTTTTTTTTCTTTCAAAATGACAAGCATCAAACATAGAGTTTTCTAGATTTATCAAACACTAGTGAATATATCCACAATCATAATAGCAAAACTTACGCAAAATAGTTAAATAGAAACGATACTCACCCATTCCAATCTCTAAGGTTCCCTCCTCCGCATCGGGAATATTTTGAGCCACACCCATTTCTGGAACTTGAAGAAAGAACCGTTACAAAGAGTCAAAACATGAAAACACCCACTAAGAATTTAAAGGCACAGCAAGAGGAAGAATAGTGAACCAACCAAAAGCTTAAGGACAAAAAAGTTTCAGACTTTCAGTGATTATTGATCCTTAATGTTCAGTTATTAGTGTGTAGAAAAAATACGAGATTGAAGGAATGAAGAGAATAACCAACCTGAGAAGAGATTGAGTTGAAGAGCGTAACTGTGTTCGTTTGATCTGAAGAGGAACAGCGAAGAGAAAAGATGTTTGATGTGCGTGTGTATGTAAAAGATCTAATAGATGGGCCAAACAAATTCAGGAACCATCGGGGAAATAACAATTATTGTCAAGACAGATAATAATTAAAATATATGCTTTTTATTATATTACTATTATTATTTTCGTCAATAAAAGTATGAGATGATGGTAAATTAATTATTTGAATGGTGAAAAGTT
Organism: Glycine tomentella; assembly: GCA_007407185.1. Lineage (NCBI taxonomy): Eukaryota > Viridiplantae > Streptophyta > Magnoliopsida > Fabales > Fabaceae > Glycine > Glycine tomentella. Next base: position 75,718 of record PYAF01000504.1, on the reverse strand, counting down.
TAAATTAAATTTTTAAATATGAAAAAAAAATGTGACAAATTAAACTAATGGATAATTTAATGATAAATGAATTCTTAGATATTACGGCTGAGATGGAGTTGGGAGTCAACCTATACTTTCCTGGGGTTTGCCTTGATTTAACATCTAAATCAAATGCGGATAATTTAATATTAAATTAATTATCAAAATATAACTTATTTTTAAATCCATTCTTAAATATTACAACTAATAATAAAATAATTCATAATCAATTTGTCATACTCTTTGCATTTAAATATTTTCATCTTTCATAGACTAGTTTGTCATTTTTTGATACTTTTAAGGAATAAAATCAATATTTATCCTTAATATTATTTTAAAAATCAGGGACTTCATTTAAAAAAAAACAACAGGGATTTATCCTTTAAACAAATATTGTACATTGTATAGTATTGTGACAAAAAAATTATGTATAGTTTGTGTAACTGTATATATTTAAAAAAAAATTATGAAAATTCTTGTTAATTTTTGTACACAAAGTCCTCTTGAGTGTAGTTCTTCTATGAATGACGAGAGGAAAAAAAATTCTACAACATTTTTTTATTATTAATGAAATTTATAGAGTCATAAGTAGAATTTATTAAATG
>PYAF01000504.1:51164-69893 GCA_007407185.1 Glycine tomentella | reverse complement strand
CATAATTTTTTTTGATTAATGATTAATACTTTTTCCTTATCTTAATTTGAAGATTCAAAATTATTAAAGAAATTTTATAAGTTTATGGCTACTTTTTTATAAATAAAAAAATCAATTTTGATAAATTGTATGTATATTTCATGTCATCGAAATCATATGATTTCATATGACTAATAAAAACTTGTCATCATAAATCAGAGTTATTTCTTGAGTATATGATTATTATTTTTGTCAATATATATGGCAGAACTTTTTAGACAGTTTTTTAAAATAATCACCATAATTAAAAAATTACTCTTTAGTGACTGCAAAATAACTCATATTTATATCTTTAAAGATGTATTTTATGAAAATTAAACCCGACTCTTCCACAAATTCTTCAACAAATCAATATATGTTGCCAACTAAACAACACTTAGTTGTTTAAGATAGTTCACATATATGAAGAAAATATTTAGAAATTTTAATTAAATATTGTTCACTCCTTTCTCCTATCATATCACACAAATAGACAAGGAAATGTAACTGCAAAGTTGGGAGAAATCTTTAGGACAGGTAATGCGATCATTTCAACTCTTTCAACAAACAAGCCAAAAGGAAACAGGCATCTGAAATTCTTGATTCAACCAAAAAATATACAGTATAGCAAGGTTTGTTACGGTAATCAGGCATCCTAGATAAAGATGGTTGTAAGGAAATCTTGCATTACCCACAACATTGACAAGTCATCAGGAAAACACAATCAAATAAAGCTATTCATCGAATAAAAAGGTCAACCAAAACTTGTCCCGAATGATTTAACTGGTGGTTGTCCTGAGTAGCAAAGTCCTCAAAAGGATGACTCCTAATTTCACATGTTACTGTGTAGACATTAAAAAAAATCTTCCCAGGGCAGATAAACAATAGGTACGTAATGATGAGACGAAATGGTTCAAGTGTTTACAAGGCGAGTTGCCATTTGGGAAGCTGATTCAACTTGAATGTGGAAAGCATGGCATACTTCAGTCCTTTCAAAACAGTTCAAAGATGTGTTAAGGTAGTTTTTCCTGTGCCAACATATTTTATGAAACCAATAAGCCAGTGACCCTGATCATCTCAAATAATACCACTATACCTAAGTCTTCCGCTGAACAAGGAACAACTGCAACACAAATATTGACCTTCAAATAACCATGAGAATTTGGACCAGCTCATTCCAAAACAAAGCAAGGTAGGAAACAACCTGATAGCTGGGATTAAGAATACTCAACATAGAATGATAGAATGCAACAAATAAACCTCAAATTACATTACTTTGGGGGTCAACCACGTAGTAATCAAATCATCTATCCTATCTCCCTGACTTTAAATCATGTCCACTAAACCATCAAGTATCAATTAACTCCATGTCGGACAAACTTCTCAATAAGAACTTATAGGAGAAAAAAAATAAAAAATAAAAATACTAAACTGAATTAAACTTCTTCCCATAAATTAAAATTAGCTTATCCATAAGTTAATTTATAAAAAAACTCTGTCATTTAGTTTCTCTAAACAGTTAATTTTAACTTATGCATGAGCCAATTTTCTTCATTTTTATCTTATTGTTTTCTTTAATAAGTGTTTATTGAGAAGCTTATCGAAACAGAACCCATAGGATAAAAACAAACACAGCATATCCCACATTTTTGGGTTCATAACTCAGCATGTAAGTCTACCAAATATCCAACTCTGATCGCAAATAAATCTATGAAGCCTACACACTAAAACTTGTCAAGTCAAAAAGCAAATTCATCAATTGAAACTTTTGTTCTTATTCCAAATTTATGCCTAAACCATGACCATAAAAGTGAACAGACACAAAGTTAGTTACATGCCTCATCCTTCTAATTGTAGCAAAACTTAAAAACCCAACAATGCAACCAATTAAAATTCTAATTCAGTAATTCTCACCGAACCAACAAGAAATGAAGCTAAGCAGAAAAACCAGTTCTTCACAAATTAAAAACCCTATTGTTATTCCACTTCGAGGTCTCACAAAACCCAATAAATCTAGGAAGCCTATATACTAAATCAAGTTAAAAAGCAAATCCATTAATTGAAACTTCATTCCAATTTTATGTCTAAAGTAAAGCATGACCCTAAAAATGAACAAGACGCAAGTTAGTTACATGCCTCATCCTTCTAATTGTTGCAAAACATAAAAACCCAACATTGTAACCAATTAAAATTCCAACTCTCACCGAAAAACAAGAAATGAGGCTAAGCATATACCATGACCTTTATTGAGCAGAAAAACCAGTTCTTCACAAAACAAAAACCCTCTTGTAATTCCACTTCCATGTCTCACAAAACCCAACAATGCAACAAGGTATATAAATATAATCTCACGATTCTCGTCACCGAATCCAATTCATAAGCCGGTCTTGATGATCTTCCTCCTCGCAAGGAACCTGGCGATGGGGGGAGTGAGGGCGACGGTGATGGGAACGCGCACGGGGAACAGCGCCTTGTTGCAGAGGATCGCCAGCGTGAAGGCGCCGCCGGCCGAGGCGGCGAGCTGAGCGGTCCGATTCTTGGGATGCGCGGCGACGTCGTCGGAGGGGTTAGGGTTAGGGTTTTGTTCCTCGGAGACGGTGCCCATGTGGAGCTTCTCGAGGATGGCTTCCACGTCGACGTTGTTTCTGATGGCGACATATAGACCCGTGATGGAAGCGGTGGAGACGCTCAAGTGAACGCCGAGTGCGACTTTTCCATATTTCTTCATCAGCTCGCGGAATCGACCAGCCATTGTTTGTGTCTGTGTGTTTTGTTTCTTTGAATTGTTACCACGTTGTGCTGCCGAGGTTGTTCTGTGTTGTTTCTTGTTTTGTGTGCGTAAGAATATGAGTGGGAAGAAGGGTTTTTCTTTTTTTGCTGAAAGAGGATTGCGACGGTGATTGAAGGCGGCGGCGGCGGCGGTCTCGGTGAGGGGCTTAGGGTTCTAATTTTAGCTCAAGCAAGCCATACGATACAATACTATACCCTTTTCAACAAAAAGTTGGAATATTTCTATCGTTCTTTTTTTCGTACTGCGATGTAGAAATTGGAATATAAATTGTCGGAGATGTTACTTGTTGGACTAGAGTAAATTCATCTTAAATATTTAAGGTAAAATAACATTTAAGGTAATTTTTAACTAATTGTTAGGATAATCTTCTTTTAATTAAAATTAAACACTTAAACATTTTTTAAATGAAAAAACTATCTAAATATTATTTATTTCTTTTTAATTTTTCTTTTATATATATATATATATATATATATATATTCTTAAGCTCAATACTCCCTTTTTTCTAATTCATCAAAATTCAGAAAAATAATTAATTTAGTTGATAATTATAAATTTATCTTAAATTTATAATTTTTTAAAAAATTATCATAATCATTAATATTTTTTCTCTTTTTTAATTGTGTAGCTCTCCCACAACTCCATTTTCATGGTTATGTAATTTTCATCCCCTATTTTTCAAAATATGTGATTTTAGTTTCTTTATTTTTTTAATTGAAACATTTTGTCTTTCACTTTAAAAAGATTGTAATTTTAGTCTTTTTATTTTTTAATTGAAATATTTTATCCCTCACTTTTAAGAAATATGTGATTTTAGTTCCCTTACTCAATTTTACACTTGTTAATCATGTATTTTTTTATATTTCTATAATAAATTTAGCTTGTTAGTAATTAAATAATTTAAAAAAAAAACATTTGTGATATACATAATAAATAATTGTTAGTCAACATTTATAAAATATATAGATCAACATTTGAAATTAAACATAAAGATTAAAATTATTAATTTTTTAATAATAAAAAACAAAATATCTCAATTAAAAGATAGGGGACTAAAAGCACATATTTAAAAAAAATAAGAGATGAAAATTATATTTTAGGCATAAAATAAGTATCATGTCAAATCTTACAAATAGGAACGAAAGGAGTATATGGATATCCAAGAATATTCTCTCTAATCCTGCTATGTGTTGTTGGCTTTTAGATTAAACTTCTTTTTTTGACTAGTGAAATTGTTTTTAAATTTTCTTTTTCTCTCAACCATTTAATTTTTATTAAGGTAACACTTACATCCTTTAACTTTGTTAATTGTGAATTAGTCACGAATTCCTTTTTTAAAACATTGCTTATCTATGCCAATACATAAACCACATATAACTTTGTGTAAATATTTTTTTCATATTTTATAGATATTTTTTATTTTATTTTTAATAATACTAAAATAATAAACAGTTACCTATTAAACAAAATTAGGTAATCATTTGTAATATTATTATTTTTTATTCTCGTTTTTTATTAATTGCATTTAACTTTTATTTTTTTATTATTTAAAAAATTTAGAGACATGGGGTTCTCCTAATACTAATAATGTCATTGGCGACGACATGTTCCTTATTCCTTACCATTCAAAATGTATTTTTTTTTATTATATTATTATACATCCTCCACTCCTCATGTTCCGATTTTGTTCTTTCTATTTCTTTAAATTTTCATCATGTCATGGGTTATTATTTGACAAACCAATTGATTAAAAATGCTAATTGCATTACTATATAAATATAAATAATTAATTTATACAAGTTTCTAACACCAGTAATAAAAGTATTGTAGTTATTTTTACAATAATCATACACTACTATAGTATATTTTTATTTTAAATGATATATCATCATTGTAATAATAAAGTAAATTTAACCAGATTCACAATTAACTATTATAAATAATGCTTTTAATTTAAATATTATGTGTTTTTTCATATTTACTACTGACTAGCAATAAATAAATTACCATTTACTTAAAAAAAGATGTTCTTTAAGAGAAAAAAAGATGTTAAGGGTTAGATATTCTTTGTTAGTAAAGTCTTCATTTAAGGAAAATTTAATTTTAATAATTTAAGTGTTTTTTTACATCAATCATTTAACTGTTAATATAGTAATATTAGATACTATTAATGGAATTGTCTATTAGTGCGTGTATGATAAGTATATTGATAATGTCCACACTAACATTTTAATCTTTACTAAATAAAAGATATATTTACGAAAACTAATATCTAGCGTCAAACAGTAGTTATTATACAACCTTTTTTTTAGTATAGATTATCTTGTATCTCTAAACTTTATGATATTTTTATTAATTAAAATGTATATAGAAGTAATTTTTCTTTTAAATTCAAGACCTTACCTCTGCAGAAAAATATTCAAGATATATATATATATATATATATATATATATATATATATATATGTATAAGGCAATGAATAATATTATACGACTGATTCCCGGTTTCGTACATTGAGCCGGTTAAATATGAATGTAGTATTTTTCTCCCTGATTCAATTTCCAAGCTGAAACATCGTCTATATATAAAAATGTCTCCTATTCAACTTGGCAAAGGGAAGAATTGGCTAAGATACTTTGAATACGAAGAAGAAAGGGACACCCCAAGTGACACAACAAATTAAACATTCTTCTGATAATCTTCACCTTGATAGCTGCAGTGATAATCTTCACAATAAATTTGTTTTTAGTTCCTCTTACCATTATATCGACCCATTATACCGACCATGCTCGTGCTGCTGCAGGGGTTGGTGGGAATTGAACCTTGGACCCCTTGGTTATTAAAAATAGACATCAGCATCTCCTCTAATTTTCAATATTGAACATATGTTGTAGTAATTAATATTTGAGGTCCCTTATTTTTTGGACCCTGTGCGGTTGGGCACCTTGCATGAGCCCAGAACCGCCCTTGACTGCTGGTACTCATACGTGCCTGAGAGCATAAATTATAAAGTACAAGTCCTTAACACGTACTTTTAGTTATACTCGGAATCAGAAAGTAATAATAATTTAGATATAAAGTTTATTGGACAAACAACACAATATATTTAATTTAATAATATAAAATCATTTGCTATTTTAAAAAGATACATAATTTTCAAAGTAAGAAAAGAATTATACAATTCATGTGACCTTTGTGCTTTACCATAAATAAGTGTTCTGATGAATACAAAATTAAGCAAGTGTCATATTCTAATTTTGTCTTTACTAAAAGACTTATGGTAAACCATACCCATTATTTCGTAGAAAGTCTTTACTAGAAGATAGCTCCAATACTTAAATGCGACATATGTGTAGCATAATTTTGTTTCTTGTTTTTTACTCCAATAAACAAAATACTATAGCAAGAGTCATATTGTTCTTACTAGCTAGAAAACTTTTGGTAAACCGTCTCTCCTTATTAGAATTTAGTTCTTATTATTTTCTTGTCCCTCGACGTCTCTGCATTGTCGTGTGCACCGGAAGCTCGAATGTCGACATAAAGGAATTTACGTGCCCCCTTCAACTTTTCCAATGTTTTGTTTGGTGCTTACATCTCATTTTCAAATTGGAATAGCAAATAATATGTTCTCACTTGGACATAATAATTAACACTAGTACACTATTATCCCTGATTCTCTATGCTGGAATATCGTCTATAAATACGGCACTCAATTAATCAGTTTACAAATCATAAAAAAAAAAAAAATAGTTAGCTTTCATAAATAAAAATGGTTCTTCAACTTAGCTCAAGGAAGAATTGGGTTAGGTACTTTCAGTATGAAGAAGAAAGGGACACCCCAAGTGAAACAAGAAACATTCTTCTGATAATCTTCACTTTGGTAGCTGCAGTGACATTTCAAGCTGGAGTGAATCCTCCAGGTGGAGTTTGGCAAGAGGATAAGGATGAACACATAGCAGGAAAAGCAATCTTTGCTTCAGATAAAAACGCTTACTATGTCTTCCTAATATTCAATACTTTGGCTTTTGCTAATTCAATCTTTGTCATTGTGTTACTCACGCACAAGTTTCCTTTCCATTTTGAGATATGGGCTGCCACTGTTTCCATGGTTGTGACTTATTTATCAGCCATTTTTGCTGTCTCCCCAAAGGATATCCGTTTACGCTATTGCCTTATCATTGCTGCAGGGATCAGTGTTGTCAGACTTGTTCTTTTCTTCTTAAGCAAATATTTCGTTAAGAAATCACAAACTCAACCAAGCCCACTTCATGGTTGATCTTGTGCAACTTTAGCCAGGATTTGGTTGTTTATATATATATATATATATATATATATATATATATAGTAGTAAGTTATATCATTATATATATTTTAAAATATTGTCTAACATCATAATAAGATGTATGAAATGATAGAGTGCATCTGAATTGTTTGATCGTAAAATTTTTCTTAAGTTAAAAGGAAAATTTTATAGAATAATTTTAAAATTTGCAATATATATAGAGCTGAATGTTGATTAACACGTAAACAACATGATATGAGTATAAAATAGAAGTAGCAAGAATGAGAATGTTAAGGTAGATGTGTAGTTATACGAAGATGAATAAAATAAGAAATGAAGATATTCGACGAAATGTAGCAGTAGTGCCAGTGATTGAAAAAATGAGGGAACATAGATTAAGATGGTTTGAGCACGTAATGAGACGACCCATAAATGTTCCCGAAAAAATAAAAGTTTGTTAACAAAAATTCGACACAAAGAAAAGTAGAGATAAATTGAAACATAAATGGGGAAAGATAGTTAAACAATACTTAATGGAGTGAGATATAAATTGACGGATGGTGTATCTTAGGACGTAGTGAAGAAAAGTGATAAGTTTGGTGGAGGATTAGACCCGTTGTTATTTCTATGTTTCATATGATCAATTTTTAGTCTTTTTCTTCTTCATTTCCCCTTCATTTATGCCTTTTTTTTTATCTTATTTTTTTCCAACATCCTCGTATCTATCATTGAGTTCATCTATCACTTATCCCAATTAACTTGAATTAAAAATATTGTTGATGTTGATCTAAATATATCGTATTAGAAGAGCAAGCCAATGATAAAACAATAAAATTAATAGGTGTGGTAGTTGGTAACAGATATTTAGTTATAAGTTATAATTGTCACAATCATGTGTAATCATTTGAGGACTGATGTATTTCATCTATATATATAAATAGTACTTGAACTTTGTATTTGCTATATGTTGAATGAATCATTTTATCACTTTCTCATATCAGTTTCTAATGTATTTGGCCCAAACATTTTAATTATGATGATTAAAAAAATATCAATTTATTTGGGTCTTTACATTGTATGTGACATTACATTTGAACCTATGTGTATGTATGTTGGTGTGGAGAAGTTAATTTTTTAAAACTTTTTTACATCAGTTATATATACAATTGATGTAAGAAATATTATTTTACTTCAATTATATTTATAATTGATGTAAAAATTCTTGGGAAGACGTTTCCTTTATTTTTTTTTCTCATTATTGTCACTCTCTGATCCTCACTCACATAAATGCTAATCACAATATTCAAAATGCTGAAACATTGTTCCTACACTAGAATAATCAACTTGCATGAATTTAGTAATTAACAATAAAAATAATTAAGAGAGAGAAGAAGCTATACAACAAGGAAAATTCATCAAATAGAAAACGAATTAGGGATTTGAACAACAACGACATCAAGCTTGTTTTTCTCGCCTTTGTGGAAACCCGATGATATCCTCCTTCAATGACGACGTTCCCACCTTCGTTGGCAAGGCGGCACGCGCCACCTCCATCGACTTCGATGTCTTTGTGATTCTGGCAGACAACTCAACAACAACATAGTGATTTCGACTAACAAACATCTAAAGTTGTTCTTCAAACACCCGCTTGCCCATTGGTCACACTCACCACAATAGCCACATGCTCCTCCACTAGACCTCTGTTGCCAAACTCGTCGTTGAGCCGTTTGACTTCTCTAGAGGGGTATTTGGGACTGAATCACGCGTGGATTCAAGAGAGAGATAGAGTTAGAGTTTTAACACTATCAATCAGGGTCCAATTGACTAATAGAATGACTTATGTGTATAGTCATCTGAATTTAATTTCAGCAAAAAATTAACACACTTTAATTTTTAAGGACAAAATTATTACTAAAAATTTTGCCAGGACAAGTTTTAAATATTTTTATATTTATAAAAAAGAAAAAATATATTTTAACATATATAAAACAATTCGGTTACCATTGCAATGGTCTACTAATTATTGGGTTGGTGGGACAGGTTTCTTGTTTCCCAAGGCCCAAATTGTGTTGCATTTTAAGGTCGAAATTTGTCGTCTTTCCCTTGTGAATTGACCGACCCTTCGTCTTCCTGCTACCTGCGCGCAGTTTCCAATATTTCCAGTTCTATGCTTTGCTTGATCGTGAAGGACTGTCATCAGTTCCTTAATTTTCACTGTAATAGTATCCTATAATATATTCCAATTCCATGCTCCATATATATCTTCCTTTTGAAATGTCGAGACATTGACCAAAAGTACCTCATTAAAAAAAAAAAAAACCTAAATACCACATCAGTCAAAATAAATATCAAACTGTCACGCGACATAATTCGTTAGACATCCCAGCGAATTATGCATGTACACAATTCGCTATTATTATGTACAGCGAATTATGTGCTGACAAGGCAGAGAGAAAATATTTCGTTGGAGGAAGTAGCGAATTACTTACAGTTCAATAAATAACTGTTCCCACTTTCCCAGAACGTATATTATCTTTTGTAATAACTGCTTTCACTTTCCCAACTTATGTTATCTTTTTAACAACTGCTTATCCCTTTATTTTTACAAACTTTTTCAACTAAATTGGATGATAATTGACATATTTTTATTCAAAATAATTTAAAAAAAAACTATATTGTTTTACAAAATTAATTTAGTTAATAAAATTAATTTTTAACTAAATAAAAAAATATTTGAAAATAAAAATACAGTTAGAAATTTATTTAAAATTGATTTAATTCTTATAATCAATTTAAACTTATTCAAAATACCAGTTTTTGTTCAAAATGATTTTAAAAAAATTATATTATTTTATAAAACTAATTTAGTTAATAGAAATAATTTTCAACTAAATAAAAAATATTTGAAAATAAAAAAATAGTTAAAAAATCTATTTAAAATTGATCTATTTCTTATAATCAATTTAAAACTGATTCAAAATATCGATTTTTATTCAAAATGATTTTAAAAAATTGTATTGTTATACAAAACTAATTTAGTTGATAGAACTAATTTTCAACTAAATAAAAAAAAATATTTGAAAATAAAAAACAATCAGAATAAAATTATTTTGAATAAAAATCATTTGGTTATCATTCAATTTGGTTGAAAAAGTTTGCAAACATTAAGGGATAAGCAGTTATTAGACAGATAACATAAGTTGGGAAAGTGAAAGCAGTTATTAAAAAGATAACATACATTCTGAGTGTGAGCAGTTATTTATTGAACTATAAGTAATTCTACTTTCTCTAGCTAAATATTCTCTCTACCTTGTCAGCACATAATTCGCTGCATATAATAGTGAATTATGTACATGCATAATTTGCTGAGATGTTTAATGAATTATGCCGCGTAACAGTTTGATATTTATTTTGACTGACGTGACATTTAAGTATTTTTTTTTAATAGGGTACTTTGGTCAATGTCTCTGAAATGTCCTACTGATAATGACATTAGCGATTACATGCTTACTCCTTACCATTTAAAATGTATGTATTTATTTATCCATCCTCGTGTAGTCGTGTTCTGAATTTTTCTTTCTCTTTTAAATTTCATCACGTTAAGGTTTATTATTTGACGAACCAATTTAAAAATGGTAATAGACAATTATTATATAAGTTAATAAGTATAAATAAATAAATAATTTATGTGAGTTTCTAATACTATCATTAAAATTTGCAGTAAAAATACTATAATTAAAATATTTCTTAAATAATCTTTTGGTACCTATAAAATAAAGTATTTTTAGTCCTTCAAAATTTATGTTTTTAATTTTATCCTTTTTTTTTTGTCAAATATAATGATTCGATATATTGACAATTTATTGACTTGTGATGATGTCATTAATAAATTTAAGAGATAGTTAAATTTAAAATTTTCTTAGTAAACTATAATGCCAACAAGAACTAAAATCTAAATTTTTCTCATTTATAGAAGATTAATTTTTAAAAAATTAAGATAAAAAGCATCCTATTTTTTAAGGACTAAAAGGTTATTTAAACCTTAAAATGTTATACGGGTACTTAGGCCACAGATAAATTGATTGGGAAACTGCTTGGAAGCTTACCAGACGGCAATGGTTTCATGGCTATATTTTTTGGTATTAACCCTCCTATTCATTAGGTGAATAGGTGAAAGAAGTTTTGACTAATTCATGTGGAGAAAATTGTTCATGAAAAAAAGCTTAACACTGATTCATTCATCAAAATTTAAGCATTAACACATTAGTTTTTTTAATAATTAAAATCACACATGAGAACAGTATGTTTTAATTTTTCGCACTCTTTTCGCTATTCTCACACCTAGTTTTTTTTTTTTTTATTGTTTTTCAGAAAAATACCCTTGAGGAAATGCTTCATCCTATACAATACAAAATGAAATTTTATTTTATCCAACGAGTATAACTCGATCAATAAAACATGAGTGAACAATTTGTGAAGAAAAATTTAATTTTGATTCTTATATAATACACGTTTAAAAAAATAATTTGTTTTAAATGTGACTAAGACTAATTTCGGTTATTGTTGATAAAAAAAATATTATTTTCATTGAGTTATAAGTGAAAAAGTAGGGGGAATGACTTATAAGTTATAACTTATAACACAAGGACAACAAATATGCGTTGTGTATATTGTATTAATTAATTGAGATGGAACACTCCTAGTGAGGGCTTATGCGTGACAGATTTGGTTCCTTCATCATGGTGTATGCATGCAAGTTGAATGACTGGACAATTATCCAGAGTGAGCTCTGGGCAATCTATTATATATGGCCATCGATTATGATATATATATATATATATTAATGGATTAAATAATTTTATACTAATTTAAGATTTTATAAATGTAATTTATATAATAATAATTTTTAATCTAACTAGATATTTTGACATAAAATTATTTAATTTATTAATAATGTAAATTTTTAGCATAACTTGTAACAATGTAATTTCATCCCTCAATTGATAAGGGATTAAAAAAAAATTAAAGTAACCCATTCAATTCTATTTGGTGAGATTGTTTTATTATTAGTTATAATACTCAATGATGAACTTCATAATAAATTATATTTTTTAAAATCAATTTGATATTAAGTTATAAAATTTAAGAATTAATTTCTCATTAATAGGATTAATTTGTTATATTTTTTATATATATATTTATTTGTTATCTTTTAAAATTAATTTATATACTTTCAAGGACATATTTGAATATTTAGCTCAAATTTAACTTTTTATGATTTATTATTCCATCACTTGAAAGTTCAAACTCGTGAAAATTAAGCAAGGATTTCCCGAATATTCCTTTCTACCAAAACAAATTACCCTAAATTTATGCTCGCATTCTATCAATTGTCGCAAACAATTAATTCGACTATGACACTTATCAAGGGACATTATTTAATCATCTTCATGATCTCGTACATACTTCGAAGACAGCATATCTTTGCAATAAATCAATTTATTCCAGTGAAAATTGACGGAAATATATGTTACCAAATAATTAATTATACTTCTTAACTTCTTAATTTATTAATTCGTTGTACTGATTTTATCCTGTATATTGCAACCTCTTGTATGTAATAATTACTCAACATGATTGTGTTCTTTAATTTATAGCTTGCAGATCCAGCAAGTACCAACTATTCTGGAAGGAGGTAAGAAACTGATAAGTGTGATAAGGTGCACTTTAATTTGGATCGGAGTGGTAGGCGGAACTACGAAACATAACCTATAGGATTAGATTAGAAGGAAGAGGATAGAACATGTGACTTCTATTGATAATTTATGTTAATTATCTCAAATAAAATACTATTTTAACAGAAAAGCAAAGATTATAAAAGATTGTGTTACCAACTAGAGTTAGTTCAACGGGTAGTTAAGTACTAAAGTTGTAAGATTCCTTTGAAGTAACAATTTGGATAATTTCATCCCTAATTATTTCAAAATATGAAATTCATTTTTTATATATACTTTTAAAAGAATGTTCAAATGTAAATATGTATTCAAATTAATTTAAATACACATTTCAATCACATTCATACTTGTTTGGACACTCGTTGAAAAACTAGATCAATTTTTCTATAAAAAAAAGAATTAAAAGTCAAATTTACCAATTTCTTATTAAACAATCATGTCCCGTACATAAGATCAATTAAACACGCTATACAACACATTAAAATAAATTCTTCTGAATTCTAAACCAAACAAGTACTTTATCATCTTCTAAACCTAATTGAACCATATTTGATATTTCATATAATGTGTTAGTTTTTTTAGTAAAATCGTTTAACACTTCTAAAGTATAGACCCCTTTTTAGTTTTTCTAAAGTAGTGTAAATAAAGCGAAACTTTATCCACAATGATCTCATTAGCAATTTTTCGTGAAATTTCATCAAAGAATTTTTTACTATCTTTTTCTTCTTCAAATATATGGTTACATGATTAGTGGTGGAGAAAAAAAAAAATCATTGCAATTACCATATACTCAATCTCAAATGACTGAAATTGTAATTTGTAGAAGTTTATTTTTTTTATAAAATAAAAAAAGCAGAGAGAGACTTATAGCAAGCAGTCAAGTTTTGCTTCGTGGTGCACTACTCTCTGCCTCTGTCACTTTCTATATACATGCAACCAACTAATTCTAGTTGTCCATTATTGCACATATTTCTTTACTTCCGAAGAATTAGCCCAACTGTCAATTAGCACGCACTATCTGTTTGATGTTGAATGGAATGTCGGTGATTATGCTAGTATGTAAAGCCACGAAAGTATGAAAGGCATTCTAAGACCTGAGTGAGTATGCAAACCAGTAGATTAACAGTGAATGGGATGAATTAGTCTGACTAATGATAAATAGACCCTCTATTTAAGACACTCCAATTTGGTGTGGTGAGTCACAACTCACAATCATGTCATCCAAGTATAGTCATTAGATAATCTAAAATATTCTAGAAATCCTGATAATTGAATTCCCACTTGAGAATAGAGAGTAGAGACTATTATGTAGTGTAGGTTCAAGTGAAAAAATGTTTTTATTTTAAGTATTTTCACAGTAAAAAATTATGATACTAATTAAATTTTTAAGAAAATAGAGTATTAGTTAAGGAACAATTCTTCTCCCTATATGTATATACTCTATTCACATATGCAAAAATCAAATTCATGTCATATATTTAGAAAGTTCAAATTATTAGTCACTTCACTTGTAACAACCTTGTGAACAGTGGAATAATAATATATAGACATCTCTGTATTACAAATACTTGTTTAACACTTTTTTTCCTCTTGATTTTAATTAGGAATGACTTGAATTAAAAGGTGGTATTGATGTTGATGTTGATTTTAATTAGGAGTGAAGTTTCACCAATCTTTTTCCTTTCAAGTAACATACTGAATCTCTAACTGATCCCTGGACCCTAGAAGGGATGGACCTATTCGGTGTAGACTAGTGCAAAGTTACATTAAAATAGTAGCTCTCTATTGAACTGTGCACATCATTCTTTTGTCTCCTTATGGCCAAAATGGACATGTACTCACCACACAATTTTTTGTCCAAAATGTAGTTAAAAAGTTTTCTCTTCGTTTAAGTGACAATACAATTGCAAATCACCGAGACTCGAGAGAATCCAAAGGTGGACAACACAAGAATCGGTCCCAACCACACAAAGAAACAATAAATTATTATATTAGTAGAGCTAATTAAAAATACCAATCATCTAGCCAGACTGTAAAGAAGAGACCATTATCTGTAGTTCTGTACAATGCCAAATAATTTAACCAGAATTCAGAAATAGAAAAATAGATTTTGTTTTACTAATTAGAGACACAAAGAAGTAAGAAGAGAGCACGAGCAAAATAATTTAATTTGCAAATCTATAATAGGTTCACTACATCTACAGCTAGATTACATGCATTGAGGTAATGCAAGAAATCAAACAGCTAATTGTTGTTGCTTTTGATGGGAAGACGATTCATCCTCATTGTAGCATAAATGTGCCTTATTTAGAGATTTTCCTAAACTTAGGGAAGAATCTGCAAAATTCAGTGGCTGCATCAGCAGCATTTCGCTTTGGAGATGTGCACAGTAGGCTTGGAAGGTGCCAGGGGTTACATTTAAATGGAAACACATACCAAATAAAAAGTCCACCTCAAGAAAGTTCATCTCTATTGTAGTGATTCCTCCAACTTTTGCATAGTAAGCATTGTTGTAGTACCTAATGATTTCAAGAGAGACAGAAAAGTTAACACCAAAGGAATTTGCTGAATATCATGTAAAAAAATTTAAGTTCAAAAACAAGCAAGTCAATAATCATTTAAGAGTTTTGGCATTTCCTTTTGTGTCTTTTGCTAAATTGGATCATAGATTTGTGTAGAGACATAATTTTTCAGGAAGATTATGATTGTGTTTAAAAGTTAGCTGCTGCGTACATGCAATAAAGTGGTCGGGTCACATGGGTGGGTTGTCTCTTTCCAATGTAAGGCCAGCCTGGACATGGTATTATTCACAAGCAAGACTATATTCTTTTGAGAAGCATGGTCGTTTTCAATTTGCAACTATATACGAGATCATTATTATGGTAGAAAATGAAATCCAACAAATTTAACAGGGAAAAAATAACATGCAAGATCTGGGTTTTACTGAGACTTTATTTTATTTTTCTCCTATGAATGAAATACTTCACAGTTAACTAGGAGAAACAACAATCTCCAAACACAGGAATGGCAGAGCAATTCTCTTGCTTTTCTCTGATTTGGTTTAACCAGGTACTAATCTTTCGAGTACAGATGTTTATGTAAGGATTTAACCTGTTCCAACAAATGTTATTCTTTATATACAACTCTGAGGATCGAACCTGATCACATACTTAAGCGGCATGATTATTTGCCAACCATACCTCACCATGTTAGTTGATTCACATGGATCTAATAATCACAACAATTTCTTAATGACAAAATCAAGAACACCCAGAATTGTCTCAAATTTGCTCTTCCAAGTCAATTAACTTCACCTCATCAAAGGAATATCTCACAGAAATTTCAAAGAGGACCGAACATTACAATTCATCATGAATTATCATAGACTTAAAGGGTATCAGATTTAAAAAAGAAAACAAAATTATCCATTATGTTGATCACATTGAGATACTTACAAGTCATCCATGAATTTTGCAGCCACCATAACGCTGGTGATGAGTAACCGGTGCACATTGAAGGAGTTGATGGGCAAAGAGGGTTGCCTTTGAGTGAAACGATCAAGATAGACATATGCAACAATGAAGCACGATGGACTGCAGTTGGCATATTTGAAAATTCTCTCAAGGTAGCTTTGAATTGAGATGGTGGGGCGAGTCAAGCCATGGAAAACTGAGACCTTTTGGTGTATGAGTTGTTGCTGGTTAAGATCATTAGATTCAGCTACCCTTTTGAGCAGAGATGACAGAAAAGATATAAGCTTAGGCATAACATTAGGACTCTCAGGCTCTGCCATGATGAGTGGTAACAAATTCTAGGCAGTAAAGTGCTTGGAATTGATGTCAGATAGTGAGGGTATATATAATATAAGGTTTGTGTTAAACTAGTGAAAGAGGTTGTTTGTTAAGGGTAGGTACTTTTCTTGGCCAAAATGCCCCTTTGTAATTTAAATTATCTATGTGTAAGTTGGCATTTGTGGTGGCTTGTGTCCTTTTCGGCTTAAAAAAGTTTTGGGGTTTTGAGTTGGGTAATGATTCTTTGTTTTTCCTCTTCTTAGTTTCAAAACTTGACTTGCAAAAGAGGGGAAAAAATGGGACGTGTTTATTGTGTATTGGTGTCTCTTTGTTGCAAAGGAACTGTGGTTTTTCTGGTGATTTATTTTGTGACAATGGTTTCGGCATTCCATACCCATCATGTGATTACATGTGGGAAACTTGCGACGGTAATATAAGGGTCCCATGTTTTATTAGGCGACCTTTGCATGTGTTTTGATTCTGAAACAAGTGGGGTGACATAACATGGATTTGCTATGTTGGTCCATGGCATTAGTAAATGCTGCTTTTGTTCCTTCTTATTTGCTTATACCCATAAAACAAATGCAGAGAAAGGTGGTGTTTTGTTTCAAGATTGATTCATGTGACCCAAATCAATTTCAGATTTTTAACAGTATAATATTGGTAAGGCTTAAGGGCATCTAACTTTAATTAGATTTAGAGATTTGGCATCTTAAAAGGTCAATTAATTGTGAACAAAAAAGAAGAAAGGTCCATTAATTTGTGAAAGGGTAGGTGAATGTTTCGCGTGCCCACCGAGTGTTCATTTATTTTACAGTTGTGTACTTGTGTTGAATTGATTTTGATAAAATATATTTTAAAGCATTAAATATAATTTAAATATGTGTTCAAATAATATGAATATCAATAACATACTATATAATTAGATCATTATACTACATCTATGGATTTGATCTAAATTTTTTGCTAATCTGGCAGTGATTACGTAGTTACAATTAATCTCTGACTTTTCATAATGGAACATTTTGTTACATGACATGAACTTGATGAATGAATGAACAAACTCCAGGGTTACTTAAAATATTCATCTAATATGCAATGTACACTGCTAATTTGAATCAGTGTTTGATAGTTAATAAACCAGTAATTGCATAGCAACAACTGGGAACCTAAAAATTACATTCCTTATGCAATGTAAACTTGATTGTTGAATTAGTGAACATTCCCTATATCAACCACAAAAATGAACATTCCTTATGCAATAACATAGCAACAACTGGGTACCTTGGAATCACAGCTAGAATGAGGTGGATTTAGCCTACTAATCAAACAACCAAGCTGGAAAAATTGGCTGTAATTGCAAATAGAAAATTGAGACATGAACTTTTTGTATGGCCTTTATGGGTAGCTATCGTGCTAGAAAACAGAGAGAGTATAGTATTTTCTGACCCGTATCCTTATGCTTGTTGTCCAATTTAGTACAACTATCTCTAACTCGTTACTTTACTCAACCTGCTGAGGAAACCATTGTTTCGTTTCGGACAGAGAAATTAAATAATCTAAAGTCCAAACATAACGACAGGGGCTGGCTTTGTGTAACAGCTACCATATCTAATCTTTCGTAAATTAATTACATTAAATATACTTATTGTGAGATCTTCTACTGATATCTTATTTATATCAAAAATATATTGTTAAAAATTAATTATTAAAAAATTATCAATGTAATAAAATAAATGTAGTATTAAAAAGTATTAGCGTAGTATTTACATAAATATATCAATCAAAATATTTTTTCCTTGCAATGTATAATTACTTTTGCTATTATGATACAATATGTAATTGAATTGAATAGTATTATTCGATATTATATTTATTAAATATAACTTATAATTATTAAAATTATGCCAATTATAGAATTCATCTAAAAACTCATTATTAAAAGAAAATTAATATTTACAAAATTTAATATCATATAACAGTATATATTAAAATGTATAATAAAAATTTTTTCTAATAAATTTATTAAATATACTATATTAATTTATTTTATTAATATTTGCCTTTTTTTTATAGGAGTTCGTATTTATTAACAAATTATTATTAAACAA
>PYAF01000504.1:38966-51064 GCA_007407185.1 Glycine tomentella | reverse complement strand
GTATGAATTGGAATAACGTTTTTAACTGTCATTCTTTAACGAGAACATTTTTAACTATGTTTTTTTTACGAAAATATTTTTAGAGATTTTTCTCAACATTTTACCCCCTTCATTCTAATATATCATTTTTAATATCTTTAGTTTTACTGAAATTTTATAACAAATTACCAGAAATTAAAAATAACATTGTATATCACAATATAGGTTATTTATCGTAAATCAAAAATAAAATTTATGTTTCAAAATATTTATTTATTCTAAATTTTAATTATTATATGATTTATATATTTAAAATTTGGGTGAAAAAATATGTAATTTTATAGTTTGGGTTAAAAAAATACAAAAACGTAAAAGATGAGTGGAAAAAATGCTACTAAGCCAACATTACTTTAATTAAATTAAATTCTATATTTATCTATCAAATAAAACATATTTTATACAAAAATTAGAACATATATTTGTTTGTGATATATAACATTCATGGTTGTTGATGTCTCAATTACTCACACTCTACTACATTTCATATGATGATCATTTAGTTAATATTCTAGTTAATCAGAATCAAGATTAGTGAGAATCCTCTATTAATAATCTTTTTGTGAGACGGTGTTAATTAAATAACTGATTATAAGATTGGTGACTGTTCCCATATATAAATATAAGACTTTTCAACTTCATTTGTCCCTATTCACACTTTCTGGAAAATATTGTAGCATTCCAATTCCAGGCTAATACATACTCAAATGAGAGAGATCTAGAGATTGTATAGATAAGTATATTTAATAATGATTTAAAAAAATTAATTAATACTAATTATATAACAAAATACATTTTTTTTTATACTAATCACTTAGCTTACTTGACTTTGAAGTAATTATGAAATAAGTGAATTTCTAGAAAAATTCCACTAATTACATATATAAGATGGGAGGATTCACTCAACTGAATAACTAATATCCGAATGCCATTTTTCCCAATCCAAATGAGAAAAAAAAAAGTTGTAAAGACGATAGTTAAGCATAATGTTACGACCACACAACAAATAAAATATTGTAAGGACAACGCGTCCTTGTGTATGGGGTGGGCAGACTTTATTTCCTTTTTATATTTTGTTAATCTTTGTAAGAGTTAGAAAATAAAATTAAAGTAAGTCTCGTAATCTTACAATCGATATAAAAGGAGACAGTGGCAGAGTAATTAAGCATACAAAGTTTGGTACCCAATACAACTGATGAATGGGAAGTAAAACCAAAGAGCATCGCGTCACAACCGATTGACGCATTAATAAGGGTTTTTGGTACCCAACACAACTGTGGAATGGGAATTAATACTTCACACAACTAAACAGTTGGTAAGGCTTACACTAAGCAACATATTCTTTTTTCAACACACAATTTTTATGAGTTGAAATTCATATAGATTGCACTTTCCAGTGCCGATCCGATGCATATGTGGCTCACTAAATGAGAATAAGGTTCACATATTTAACGAGATCCATGTGAATTTCAACTATAAAAAAAAGTATGTAGAAAAAAAGTGTCAGTAACATTTCTCTTGCATTAATAAATAACAAACAAAAGCACAAAGATGATAAATTCATAGACATAATGGTTTTTAAGTCTTCTTCCCAGCTTCTTTGTTCATTTCTCTTCATTTGGTAACACCCCATGAAAACTATTCCCGCTATTAGAAGGTACACAGCAGTGAGTGGGTGAGCAGATTTGCAAAGCATGAAAATGGCCCAAAACACAAGCATAGCATTCTGCATGCGACTGAACTGTGCACCAACAAGAATCATCGTAGCAACGGCCCAAACAAACACCATGAAACCGAGCAACCCGAACAAGGGGGACGGGCGCAAGACCAAGTTTTTTTAATCTTATCTTAATACAGCGGCTGAAGCTGGATTAGCGATCGATGACTGGTTGCTTATCTCCAAGATAATCCAAAGACATACTACAACAGATGAAACATGTTGCGCGGTTTTCTTACGTTTGTGCTGATTGAAGGCGTCTCCAAGCTATAAGAGCACGTGATTCATTGTTGTCCAAGCATAACTCCTCCCATGTGGTGTTCATTTTGGTTTACACAAGTTACGATGTTCGGCATACTTTCAGTGATTGAAATAAAAATCAATCGTGAATTAGAACCGATATAGGAGATGATATCTCCCATATACGTGCGACCAGCAGCTTATAGAAGGAGAATTACAAAGAGTCGCAAAAAAAAAGAAAAAAATCCTTCCTCTAATAGATTTTTATTAGAAATATCAAAGCTGAGTTTTTTTTGGGCCCCTTCCCAAAATGGACCCAGTGCAGTTGCACTTCCAAACCATGCTCAGGATCGGGCCTAAGCTTAAGATCCTGATTGTAATGATACCAAATCTAAAAGAGTTAATTACAGTAACATCCCCTCAGTTTAAATTTTCATCTTCCATGTTGCATAGTGTATTCCATGTTTCTTCTCATTGCCACTGTGCTTTGCTCGTAATGGGTCCTAGTATCATTAGAAATCGAGCACGACAACCCCATTTCCTTTCAAATCGGGAACACAATCGCTGTTGAAACACTCTGTTAGGTAACCTCTTATTCACACTCTTCTATATTATTATTTAATAAACTTTAACTAATAGCATAAAGTGTGTTTGAAACACTGTGTTAGGTAATGTGTTGTTGACACTCATCTATATTTATTGGTCATGAGCTTAGATTGAACCATAATATATTAATATTTATTTTTTAAAAAAGTTGATGATAAAATTCTCCATACTTTTCACGTTTACATAAAAAAAATATATTAAAATAAAAATCAAACTATAATAAATTGTTAAAATGTTGAAAATTTTGTTTTTCCAATAAATCTTGAATGTTTTTATGATATTATTCAAATTGAAAATCTCATCAAAAACTTATGCATATTAACAAACAAAAGAGAAAAGGAAAATGCAAGTACTACGTACCGACCTAATATTTTTTTTATTATTAGAAATTGATTATAATTAAGGTTGTGATTAAAAAATAGTTATCGGAATAAACGATAAAATTATCTAAAAAAATGTGTACATAATAAAAGATTGATATTGTTTTTATTAATAGTATAATATAGATAAAATACAAAATGAATATTAATATAGACAAAATTAAAGATATTAAATATAGCAAATATTTTGTTCTTTTAAGAAAATGCCAAAATTTTGAAAAGTAACTTCTAGAGTGAAGAAGTGTAGCATCCAACCACGGGTGGTCCAGTGATTTCGAGTAGGTAAGTGCGCTTTTAATAGATAAATTGAATTATTTTAAAAAATGTCAGAATTCGAGCTGGATCAACAAAACACAAGCATATAGTTAGTGTAGCTCAAGTGTTTCAACACGGACAGAAATGTGAAACCAATGTTGCAGGGAAAAATGACAGAACCTTCTTGTGGCCCCAGCAAAGTCACCAATTACGTCTTACTCCTATTTTAATGTTTTATACGTGATTTTTTAAAATTAATTAAAATGCATTGATATTATAAAGAAATTTATACACTCATCTATAAGTTATCATTCAATTGATTGAATAAGAGTGCTTAAGTTGTTATATAAATCTCGTAACATTGTTTAGGACTTTAGGGTTCGTTCCCACGGATTAAAAAAAAAAAGAAAAAGAACCACTCGTCCATCCATTCATACATCCAATTATGAACTAACATGGTGGACTCTGACGCTTGACTAGTGTAGATGGAAAACTCTTGGTTCAAAATAGAGATCTCATTGAAAGTATTATTCATAAACAATACTGATATACATCGCACTAATAACATAGTAACAAGTTAGTAACCTAAAAAATATATTTCCAATTATCAGATAACGTGATTGATACTTGAAATAGGTATTAATCGTCATCAAAACTTCCAAAATAGTTGGCACAAATAACACATGATCCAACAAATACATTGCCAATTATCAGACAAGACAATTCATCGGAATAATTAAAAACTACTAGAAAAGTTAGAAGTAATGAAATGAAACTATGAGTACCAAACCTGTGAGACAGAAAATTACAATTAACCGATCAAATGCTAAACCCACATTTACCCATCCTAAACCCAATATCAAGTTTCCAGCATTCAGCACATCCAAACATCACACCAGCTAAAAATTAAAAAAGAAACACAAACTATAGCAAAATATGAGAACCTACCTAAACCAGAAACCGAACCACTAAACACAATTTAATCAATCACCCTCACCGTCCGATTTCAAGATTTTCGATTTGGAATTTTCTACGGTTGCGATGAAGGCGAGGGCGTGGACTTGCCCTTGCTCCTCTTTTGCGAAACGGACCTAGCAAAAGCCTCGACAATCCTCTGCTGCGAGTCCAGGATCATCTCGGTGCGCTTCATTTCCATCTCCATCCGCATGCTCTCAATCTCCCTGGCCATCTCCATCTTCATCTGCTCCATCCTCACGAACCCGTCGCGAAGGACCTTAATAGCCCCCACCATCTCCGCCACCGCGTCCCTCTCGCGCTCCCTCTTCACGCCCCCGCCACGTGGCACCATCCCGGGAGGAAGATGGCTGTTAAAAATCTTATTTGACGACGCCGTACGGTGTTGTTGTTGTTGTGGCACACCGGTCGGGATCCGGATCCGAAATCCGGATCCGGAGCCCGAACCACCCGAATTGAATCCGTTGTTGTTCTTGTAGAGCTTGTTGAGGCTCCTGGTGTTGGATCCGGGGGCGTTTTTGAATTCTTCGTACAGATCGTCGTCGTCGACGTCGTCATCGTGGAAATTGTTGTTGATGTTAAGGTTGTTGTCGGCGTGGGGTTTGTGGTTGGGGCCTTTTTCCATGGAGTCCATGGATTTGAAGTGGACCCACGAGGAAGGGGAATTGGTGTTGGCGTTGTTGAGGCGGGGAAGGGGGAGGTTGCGGAGGCGTTGGATTTCGGTGCGGTACCGTTTGCGGAGCTTCTCCATCTTGTGGCGGCATTGAACGGGGGTTTTCGCCGTGGGGGAGGCGTTGGGGCACTGGGCCGTGACGGAGTCGGCCACCTCTTGCCAATGGGTGGCCTTGAGGTTGGTGCGGCCGAGGGAGTACCATTTGTCGCGGTAGGCGTCGATGAGGGCGGAGGTTTCCTCCGGGGTCCAGCACGGCGGAGGGAGACGGCGTGAAGAGGTGGAGGGAGGAGCAGGGAGGGGGAGGGGGAGGGCAGAGGGAGGGTTGGAGTCGGTGGGGGAAGAAGGGGAGGCCATGGTTGGTGGAGAGAGAAAAGAAAGGGTTTTTAGGTTAGGGTGTGGCGGTTGTAAGAGGATAAGGAGGAAAGGGTGTGGTGGTGGAGAAGGAGAAGGGAAAGAGGGATAAGGGCATGGTTGTTGTTGTTGTTGACTTGTCGATGATGTTA
This sequence comes from Glycine tomentella, assembly GCA_007407185.1. NCBI lineage: Eukaryota > Viridiplantae > Streptophyta > Magnoliopsida > Fabales > Fabaceae > Glycine > Glycine tomentella. The sequence continues at coordinate 45,679 of PYAF01000504.1, read as the reverse complement.
AAGTAGGGAGGGATGTGCGGCTGAATAAGTGACGTGGGTGGATGAGGAGGGGAGCACCGCTTGGGAGAGGGGCTAACGTGCGCCGCGGGGGAGAGAGGTCCACCTCTGACTTTGGCCATGACCAATTCCAAATCCCTTGCCCTTATCATCAAAATTAGCTGTTTGTGGGGTGAGCACTTGGTGGGTGTTATTAAAGTTACCCACCGCCAAGGGTGGGTGACTCAGTTGGTTTTGGATTTGGATTTGGATTTGGATTTGGCAACAACAACAACAACATTTTTAATGGGGTTATGGTTTGGTTTGATGGTGTGGTGTGGTGGCAAGGGGTTGGTTTGACCGAGGAGAGGGACAAAAGGTGGTGGTGTGGTGCTATTATTAGTGGTGGGGGAACGAATGAATTTTTATTTATTGGAGAGATTCATAGAGACCCAATAAAACAAGGACGAGTGGACACCTTCTTAAAGTTTGGGAAAATTGCGGGTTTTATGTGATTTTTGGTTCACGCCATCACGTGATCCGATGCGTTGTTAATGCCCCTATGGATGGGTCTTTAAGCACTCATCAAGATCACTTTTATATCAAAAATCTCACAACTCACAAGCCATTCAACTTGTGACTCTTGCACCATCGCATAAGTTATGAAATTAAATACTTTTTTTTAAATTTTTAATCAGCAATTTTAATTCTAATCTTTATTTTCTAAACTATGTTTCATACTTTAAGTATGTCAAATACTCAATCAATGTATAACGAAACTAACCCCAAGTATTTTATACTTAAACTTGCATCTTATTGTTAAAAGTAAATTTCAAACCTAGATTAGTTAAACCTAAAATCTTGTTAAACTATCAAGTTCAGTATTACTCTCGCAGTAATCATAGCGCATGGGTGGAATGTAGCATGTCTATAAACCTACCTAACAGCCAAGGTGGAATAGGTTCTATCTATCATGCTACTCAATATATTTTTTTCGATGTTACTGTAAGTTTCAGGCCAATAAATTAATATATTTCTTTTTTATGTGATATCAAACTCTTAACTAATTCGGGTTATTCTTTTACTCCAATTCAAGACTTTGTTTCTAAAGAAATTCGAATTTCTTATCAATTTAACCCATAATTGTTAATTTAGATACATTTATTTTCTAGGTTCCCGAACAGTTATAAACACATGAATAATTGCAAACTTCTGGACTAGATTAGAAGCTGTCAGGTTAGATCAATGTTCCAATATTTTAAAGCCCATGTTTTATTATGTCACTTGCTACGATACAGCGTTGAAAATTGAAGTTCCATCCAGAAACATAGAAGACTCATAACCTAAAAGCTTCTCCAAGAATTTTTTTATGACGTGAATATAAAGAGTAAAAGGCTAAAGAAAAGTGCACGCCACAACTTCCATACAATCAGTTAGTCAATTCTATTCTATATCTCCAACTTGTCTACATCATAATAGGTGCATCAAAAAATGTCCACTAATTTTGTAGCACACAATGCTTGCAAGTTGCAAATGTGTGTCATGATCTTGTATCTTGGGACCTAACATAATCTCTTCTATGCCTTCTGTTTTCAAGGAAAATGAGAATGGTGCTTCCCTTTCTTTTACACTAAATTTAAGTTCTGTACAAGGAAAAAATGAAATAGAATCATGAAATATCCAAAGTCTCATGCCTATCAAACTTGTCTATACTCAACTCTATTTGATTGGCAATCAGCTATAATTTGGTGCCTGAATAATACCTAACATTATTGGAACCCCTTCAACCATGTAGAGAAGTAACTTTGAGCCCAATATCCATTCCTGTATTGCCTTGATAGATGAAGTCATTATCACTTAATAAAGGAGAAAAAAATTGAGAGAACAAACCAATGAAACTGAGGATTTAAGACTTTTTGTTAATTCTCCGAAATCGTAATGAAACTGGGTTCTCTAAGACAGAGACTTTAATATTATTCCAAATTTCTGAATTAGTTGGAAGCTGAGCAATTTTCTCTAAAATTTCCATATCTTCAGATAGAACAGAGCCAAACACTGTGTATGCATTTCTCCATTCTGCATGATCGGCAAGGCTGATGAAGAATTCTGGACCAGAACCAACCCATGCAACAGATCCTCTTCTTATGGTAGGACAGTGCTCTTCTGGAATATCCTTGAACATAGACCCATAGGATTCCAATGTTCCTTGAATAAGTGCGAAAGGAGGACCATATGGAGTCTGCATCAACATTCAAATTCAAAAACACGTCACATGGTGGTCAATAAATTAATGGTGTGGAGGTAAGTTACGCAGAGATTGAATTTAAGAACAATGCAGTTAGCACTGGACAACTTTCCACCATACAGGAACAGACTTCAACTATTTCAAAATAAGAAAGCTAGCATAGAAATTAAGCAGATCCAGGTACAGCATGAAACCATCACCAAGCACAAATGGAGCCACTAGTTGATTTCCTCTTTCTCCTCCTTTTTTTATTTCATTTAAATGATCGATAAAAGAAACAGAAGGCCACAAAAAGTTGAGTTAGTAAAGCATAGAGTAACCAAGTCAAATATAGTTACCTAGAAATATTGGCATAGAGAAGCATGCAAAATAATAGAATCATTTAAATTGAAAATAGGATAACAGGAATTCATGGGGAGCACCAGCTCGAAGCCTTTGATTCAGAAAACTTCATTACTCTTTTTCTTGAAGTCATGGATAGTAAATATTAAATTAAAACCATAGTGATATTTAAAATGACCAAACTCTTAATAACAAAACAAGCTCACACAAAATGTTTAAAAGGGAGCACGAAAAAATATGAGCATCTTCCAGACTTTATCATGGGAGATAGACCCAAGTATTTCACAATGTCCAGTCCAATCATAAAGTAAACAACATGGTGAAGTAGCAAAGGCATTCGGTATAAAAGTACAACAACCAAGCATATGATGAGCACTGTGTCTGTCTGTATGTTGTACACACAAAGAAAGGAACTATTAGTCTAAATTAATTCATTTACAGAGAAATTGAAAGAGAGAAGTTCCTCTGAAAAACTACTAGTCAAAATTAATTCATTTACAAGGAAAATGATTGGGAAAAAAAATCATAAATAAAGTAAAAGAAGCAAATCTATGAAGAAGTAGCAATACATATGCACAATTTTGTATAGTTATTCACATAATGAATCTTACCTTTTTTATGTGGTTTCCTTCTGTATCCCAAAAGCTTCCTCGGCTTTCAGCACGATGAATCTGGCAACCAACACAATGAGGCAATGCCAACAGCTCAAGGATGTAGGAAACAGAATATGGAGCACATTCAGGCAAAAGCTGTAGCAATGAAAGTTCAGAACACATTTTTTCAGTTTTCTCCTCTCAAACACATTGGACATGCCTCATTTGCTAGATTAAACATTAACGAACACACAATAGAAATGAAATAAAAGTGGAAAATACGTCCGGCATACTGGATAGAAAATAAACGTGAAAAAAGTGCAATGAATGTAAATGATATATAATATAGCGGGCATGCAGATAAATACTTACTTTTATTCGAAGAATTCCATGGTCAGTTTCCATACCAACAGTTCCCTAAAAATACAAGTGTATAAGGAAAGTTAAATATATTGCTCAAAGATATAGAGAAGCTAAAATATATGCAACAATCACATAGCTTAATCATGAGCAGAAAATAAGTATATTGAGAATATATTTTGAGCATATTATAATGAACATAAAGCATTGATTAATGCTAACACAAAATACATTTATGGACAAAAAGATTGGATAAATCTTAATAACATAAAGACTTTAACTTTTGGATCATGAAAACATAAAATTAATCAACACATTAGAATGAGGTGATTCTAACATAAAGCTGGATTCTCAAAATATGTATTGAGAGTAATGTGGCATGATATCAGAAGATCCTCCAAAAGTAATTAGAAGACTCAAAAACAAAAATGTCTAAACAAGTAAACATTGACAGATTAAGTGGCAAGGAAAACATAACTTTGGCCTTCCTATTTGTAGAAAACTTTCTGCCTTTTATAACAATCCACAGAGGAAAAACATTCTGCAGTTCCATCTACCTTGTTTCTCATCCAATAACAGAAGCTTTTATATAGTGTACTCCATTACATTATTTTTTTACAATTTGGTGCATTTGGTTGGAGTGTAACTCTAGTATTCTTGAGGAGGTTTCATTGACAACACTTGTTTTATGATAGATTAGGCGTTCATTTTCTATCTGGTGTTTAGGACATGGCATATTTAATAATGGGATTTCCCTAGTAGATATTTTGAGAGACTGGACAGCTTTGTTGCATTGGTGTTCTCCATTTTCTTTGTTGCTTTTTGTTTGTTCTTTTGCAGAGGAGAATTCCTCATCCTCCCTTTTCTTCTTTCTAGTTTTTCCCTTTGTTGCAACAAATTTCTTTTTAATTATAAAAGAAAATACTTATAGAACCCAAACAAAATAATTTGATAGAGATACATATCCCAAATTGGTATATGCAGTATATGTCAATTAGAGAACTAACTACAATAAATTATATTCCTACCTCTTCCTTATCAAAGACAAAACCAGAAGTCCACATAACTAGATCTCCTGAGTCTCGTCGATCAGGATTTAAAGCATCCTTTTGTTTTTTTAACCAACACTGAAACAAAAGCAGGAAATAATATTAAGATCAAGTACATCTAAAATTTTATGCATAAAAAACATGAATATTCTATCCTTATACAATTGTACATTTTAAGCAATAATAAACTACACCAGCTAAAAGAGTCTATCTTTACAATGAAGTACTATTACGTCCAACCAAATTTCCAAATCAAGACATAAATCATAACACATGAGTACCATCCAGTCAAAGCAAAAGGGCATTAAGCCAACTAGATTCATATCCATCCAAATAGATCTTTGTGGCAATCTCTAAGAGTTCACCATGTATCAAGTATTCAATAAACAGATCGTTAAAAAAAAAATAAAAATATATATATATATTCAATAAACAGAACAGAAAGATATTAAAACCAATCGCAAGTAGGCAAAAAATGAAAGCATCATCATAAGATTTCGAGAATAAGAAAGGTTGGTTTTAGGCTAATAGGCTTAAAGAAAACCGGACCTCCAAGATGGAGAACCCAATTCACAACCATTGGGGTCTCCCCTGGGGTACAATTATCATACAAATTGAATCTCAAGCTAGATCTCACAATGGAGAGTATAACCAATGAAAAATACACAATAGTGATAAATAAGCATTACATGTGGAGCCATAAATATTTGCCTGAAACAATCAACACTGCTGAATGTCCTAAATCACATTACACACATGATAAAATTAAATCTTGTAGTGGCAAAAGAAAAGAAACAATACCTCACCAAATCTAGGTCCACAAGCCTCTCTATCTCCACAATACACCCAGGAATTGCACATACAAGGCCCTCCATCACCGCTACACATTCGCTTACAAGCCATGCAACATTCCTCCGAGGAATTCAACCTAAATTCAGAACCCCATTTCACAGCATCACCCCAAAGCTCCAAATGTTCAATCCCTCTGCAGCATTGCTCCTCTTCTGCAACCCCCACCACATGATCATCCACTGAAGGCAGAGATTCAGGGCTAGGACTGAAGACCACGGAAAAGAAAAGGTAGATCACGGAGCAGGAGATTGCGCCTATCAAGAAGAGGACGAGAATCGCGAATCTACCGAAATCTGAGTCGTTTTGGCGACGACCCATTTTTCAGATTGCAGAGAAAATCAAATGGGGTGTCTTTGTTTTTTTCGAACTTCTTTCTTTTTCTACGGTTGTGGTATGAAGAACAGAGAAACATGGGACGACAGCGACAACAAGCTTCGCGGCTTTTTCATTATGAAGTTGAAACAAAACACAAAGGGTGATGCTTCCTTCCACCGCAAAAAATAACGAGACGTTATTTCCAATATACTATCTTACCTCTTTCCCTTTTCCTTTGTTTTTTATACACTCAGCTTTGTCACTGTTTTCACCTCACAATCACATTGCGTGCATGCATTATTAATATGTGTCTGACGCTGACGCATTGATGCGGTAATCGAAATGTTTTAATACAAATCATAAATGTAATATTTAATGTTGTTTTTAGAGTTTTTTTTTACTACTACTAGTATAATTTTATTAAAAAAAGTTTATTGAGAAGATGGGGTGGAGGGTGCACCGCCGCCAGAAATTGTCTCCGACGACGGCGAGCGGTGATGGACGGCAGGATTACTTAGGGCAATAATCTGGTGCGGTAGGCGTGAAATATACCTATTAACATGAGATTACTTCAGGACCAAAATTTATGGTCCATTAAAACTAATATAGAATGTGAAATTTATTTGACAGAATAGAAGGTAAAGTAAATTTGAAAAAGTAATAAATTAGTCACCTTTTTGCTCTTTTATGAAATCATATTCATACTAATTGTCATCTAAATGTTTTTAAAAGGCTTGTTAATATGATATAATTTGTCTTAAAATATTGATTAATAAACTGTCACTCGTTGTTAACTCCATCATTATTTAATATATTTAATAATATTAAGAATTTGGTAATTGGAAACTCTAATTTCAAAAATCGAACGCAGCTCTTTTTTGGTGTTCTTCTAATTTGAATTGGTTTACCTTGATAACTTGTGATAACATTTATTATTAATTCATATCATCCAAAATTACATTGAAATACCAGCTTTTTTAA
>PYAF01000504.1:0-38866 GCA_007407185.1 Glycine tomentella | reverse complement strand
ACTCGTTGTTAACTCCATCATTATTTAATATATTTAATAATATTAAGAATTTGGTAATTGGAAACTCTAATTTCAAAAATCGAACGCAGCTCTTTTTTGGTGTTCTTCTAATTTGAATTGGTTTACCTTGATAACTTGTGATAACATTTATTATTAATTCATATCATCCAAAATTACATTGAAATACCAGCTTTTTTAAGTGAATTTCTACATATACAAGTCTCATATTAAATAAAAGCCGCGAAGCTTGTTGGCGCCGTCGTTCCATTGTTGCCGCGGCTTTTAGATAATTGTCTTGAATATAAAAAATTTATACTAACATTTTAACTTTTAAAATAAAAACAATTAAACATAAATTACTTCAAATTTATTTAAACCCAAATAAAAATTCACAATATTATTTTTATCTAAAATTATAACTTAATTATTGTTTTAGTCTCTAAATTTGAGATATGTGATTTTCTTAGTTCCTAAAATTTAAAATGTTTTTTAATCTTTAAATTTTGATAAATTAATTTTTTATTCTTTGATATAATAATTAACATTTGATGAAGATTTTTAGCCATTATAACTTATTATTTTTTAATAGCTAAATTTATATTTTAAAACTGTCATAAACTAAAAAAATCACAAATTCAAAGACTAAAATAGTAATTTATCATGTCATGAACTAATTCTTTTTTATCAAAACTCAAAGATTAAAAATACGTTTTTAAATTTTAGGAACTAAAACAAACAATTCACAAATTCAAAGACTAAAATAGTAATTAACCTAAAATCAATTTTACAAGTATACACCCAGACAATGTTTAAATCCATTTTAGATAGTACAGTTGAAGCTCAAATCTCATCAAATTGCAAAAAATAAAAAAAAAATAAATAAATCAAGAAAGCTATTTTAGTTGCTCCTACTTTAATGCATGTCAGACATCATGAACGCAACACCAAACACGCAGTTAGTTGAGTCAATTACCTCAATAACTAAGACAGGACTCTTTTAGTTTTAATTTTAGACCATAGAGACTTATGCCACAAATTGAGGTGTTTAAAACTTGCGTTAATTTTCATTATACCAAAGCATTTCCTTATGATTGCCATTTACGAATTTCATCATTATCACCACCCGCTTTAAAAGAGTAATCCTAATTGTTTCGTATAAATTCATTTTTTCTAGATTCCACTGTAGTGATTAAATAAATAAAAATAACGTGCATCATTCCTCCATCTAAGAATTGATATCTGAATATGTAAATAAACAAAATTGGTACTTTAGTAGTTTCGGACAATTCAATAGCCAGGCTTTACTCTTACTAGTTGAGGATCAATTTTACATCAAGCATTCCAGCATAATATCCATTTGAATGGGCTACATGGTACAAGATTCAGTATATTAAATGGACTAGTCTTAAATTTTGCACAATTCGACAAAGTGGGTCGAACATCAACTAATGCCAACTTAACAAAGGCAACCATGAGGTGCATCTTTCAAAAGCAAAACAACTTGGCCATTAAGAGTTTTATGTCATCAAAGCACGTTGTTCCAAATATATTGTTGTAAAAGCATGTGACAGGGAATCCCAAGACACAACCCCTTCAAAAACAAAAGCAGCTCGAGAGTGTATCAGCATACAACCACAATAGAAGATTAGTAAATTGGAAACCTAGCATCATATGGTACTTTACCCAGAATTACAATGTTATGAATGGAACAATTTGCCAAACTTGTAAAACCAAATCATGATGTCAAATAGAATACCACAGAAAAATCTAGAGCTAACCAGAAACCAATTTAACCAAACTTGATGAGGGGCAACACTCTGCACAGTGCACAAAAGGAACACAATGGAAACTAAAACTTCAACAAGTCAGTAAAGATCCCTCATACAGTGAAAGGGTAAAGAAATGAAAGCCTTTCACCAAAAACTAAGAACCATGCAAACCCTGATTGACACCAATTATTCACAAGCAACACAAGGATCTTAAAAAAACATAAAGCATGTAGAGAATTTGGATATGCATGAACACAGAACTCATCAAAGTAACAAAACCTCTAGTACTGATCAGAAACACTTTTCAAAAGCCGATAAAATGTTAGAAAAATCCTAAAAAGTAATTAATCTAATAATCTCATTTTGGGGACATCAGCTTCCAGCACTTTTTAAGATTCCGAGCATCAATACTTCATAAGTATTTGCTGCTTAAGGCTGATAAAATGGTATGAGTTGGAAACTAACTACCCAATTGGGGATTAAAATAAATATGAGAAGACCTAGTCCATGAACGCATAGACATTCTAGTGTGATATTTTCGTTAGTTCATGTTTGCCATTGGGGCATGAGTTCTGCTAAACCAAGCAGGGTATATAACCAGGTGCATAAAGTGCCAAATCCCATAGATTCTCGAAATTCAAAATCTGTTGGTAACAGATGATATTGATTGAATCCATTCCAGCTACTTTACAATCTCGTAAAGTTGCATTTTCCAATGATATAGCATAGGGCAAATGTCTTCTGATATTACGCAATTGGATTGGATAGTAATGACGTGCGCAAAAATAATTGCATCACAAAAAGAAAAATTCCGAGGGGGGCAAGTAAACAATCTTAAGATAAAATATGCAATGCTCCATATGCATCTTGTACTCCCCCTCAGTACAAAATAACATGTTAGAAACACTCCAGCAACACATAATCAGTGCATGATGCTTTCTAGGATATGTTACTATATCATAATCTTTCCTTTATTTATTGCCGACGTAGTGCTCATATTACTACTACCAATGGTAGCTCCACAAAGTGCTGGGTACTCTTGTTCATGATCATAGCATTGGCGAAAATATAATGAATCCAAAGAGTAACAATATATCTCTTTTGGGAGGGAAAAACCAACTTTATGACAGGAGAAAAAATCCAATAATCCGTAATCAAAAAGTAATATCTGAGGCCTTGGTTCTTTCCAAATGAACAGGATATGGAGTGATCTTTCAAATTACCCACCCATAAAGGAGCTTTATAATACGAAGTTTATTTATACATCACATGCTCAGCACTTCTCATTCCATTTCTAATCAACTTCAGTACTTACAGCACAAATTCAAGAACTCAATTTGTCCATCTGAGAGAAGACTTGAATTGACATAACCCTTGATCTTTGATAAATACCCAAACCAGGCAATTAATTAGCAATGTTCAGCTCCACATGTTAGGCATCAAAATGAGCATAAGCTTCAAATTCCACATCCCACAGCAGCCTCTTTATTGTATTTAGATCTGTTCACACACAAATTCACTAGTGACCAGGTGATCAATCTTCGCCAGTCATCCCTTACGGAAAAATATGGAGATGTCGTTTGAGGGTAGAGAAATCTTCTAGAGAAAGCGAGATTTACATATACTGGTGCCTCCCCATGTACTTCACAAAATGCAATGGCAAAGAGTTAGAAGACTTACCTCAATAATAAGACCCAGATCCACCACCACCCATATAATTGCTGCTACCACCCACACCTCTACCAGAATACATAGATGAATATGAACGGCCACCAACCTACATCATCAAGAACACAATAAAATGAGAATGTCACAGACAGATAGCCATAAATCGAACTACTTCCAATTGAGAAAGATGAGAAACTTACATCACTTCCACGGGATACATAATCACCACCATAACTTGATGAGTATATACCACCATCACTACCACCAAAAGAACCTGATATGAAACACACAATAAAGATGTAAGCACTAAGCAAATAACATTTGATGTTTAATTTTAAGATACCATTTCAGATTATGTGTCCACCTCCGCCATAACTCATGCCTTGTCGACTGCCATAAGTCCCATGTAAGTCTTGACTAGAGATAGAATTTCTGCTGCCACTATATCCAAGACTAGATCTTCCAAGTCTACAAACCAAAATGTGAGGAATACGTTACTGAAGAACAACAGGATTGGAGCGAGGAGAATGCAAAAACCTTGTTTAGAGGAAACTAACCTGTCACCATAAGCATCTCCATACTGTGAAGTACTACCTCCATAGTCATAATCTAAACGAGATCTTGACTGGCGAGCACCAGTGTCATACCGAGGAGGAACATCATCCTGTTGAGAAATTAAAGTAAAATAATTTCATTTAGCAAAAAGAGAACTAAATGAGATTAAAACAATACTATTAAAGTACATATTTTTAGAAATAATACTTACTATAGCAGTATAAGGACGTTTTGAGCCAGATAGAGTATCATAATCACGTGGCCGTCCTTCACGGTAACTTAGATGGGGAGGAGGAGGAGGAGCCCTCTCAAATCTTTGGCCATAGCCATCATCAACATAACCTCTCTTTGATGCACCACGAGATGTACTTCTATGAGGCTCAGGGTAGTCAGAACCACGGGCAGGATAATCCCTGTAAGATGTGTGCCTCTGAGACGCTACCCTAGAGCCATAATCTGTAGCAACTCTACTTCTCGGAGGTGGTAGATCCACATGTCGACTATAATCTCTTTTCATGCCACTTTTTGGATATGCAGGAGCTAACAATTAAAAATAATATATCATTTTTTTTACAGTGAAAATTAATATATCATATTATAATATTCATGAAGACAGACTAACAAGGGGAAGTCAGATCTATATATAAAATCATACCAGCCAATCTCCTGTCATAGCTTCTAGCTGGAGCAGCCACTGGCCTGGCTCTTTCTAGCATGGATGTGACAGGACGTCTATTTCTCACACTAATAGGTCTAACTGACGGAACACGATTTCCAACTCCTCTCACCACACGGGCAGGAAGACTACGTGGTGCAGGTTGACTCCGTGAAGACCTTACCAATCTTCCAGAATTGTGGCCAGAACGGAAGTCCCCATGATTAACATATTTTCCATGGCCTCTCTGAAGAGGTTTTGAAAGAGGCCGTGACAATCTAGCCCTAACTTTTGCCTGAAACAAGTAAGAAGCATTACAAAATGCCACATTTAGCTGTTGCAAAGTACAATTAACTTAAATGCTAAACAAACCTTTTTGTCACCTTCACCTAACCCTGCACTAGTAATGCTATCAGCACATTCCACAGCAGCAACATGTGTACTAAATGTAACAAATCCATAATTCTTCCTCCGAGCAGCTGGCATGTCCTTAGCAAGCTCAATTTTTTCAATCTCTCCATATTTCTTAAGAAGATCTCGGACATAATCTTCATTCCATGAAGGAGGCAGCGAATCAATAAATACAGTTTTAACCTGCAGATAGTTATACTTCATCAGGTACATAAAAAAACAAATGATGATTGATCAGCAAATATAAGGTATATTAAGTTATTAACAGCTAAACACCTAGGAGGCTATGACCATGACAGGGATAGAATGTATGCTTGTCCATGTATTAAAACTAATAAAGTTTATGCCCGCCCAATCTCCAGAGTAAAGTAAACTGGCTTAAATTTGTAGAAATTTATTAATCAAACACAAAAATAAACCCACGGTATTCTTCTATAAATCAGAAGAAAACTAAAGTCATAACACCAAACACTGTCCCCCAAAAAAAAAAAAAAAAAAAACTCTGTTGGAAGCCAACATAGATGTTTACAAGTAGCCCAAATGCTTCAATAAGATTGAAGAACCATACTTTGCAGTTTCCATGTAATGACCCCTGGAAAAGAAAATCAGATTCAGAAAAATACCTGTGCCATAATTTCATCACCCAGATCAATAAAGGAGTCGGCAAAGGAAACCTTTGCAGGCTTATCAACTCCAAATGTAACATCTCTCTTCTGCAGTCGCTTATAGGCTTCCTTAGCATCTGAACGAGATGAAAACTCCAAAAATGCAAATCCCCGGTTCATCCCCTCATTGGTATCATCTTCTATTAAAGTCAAATCCTCCACATTTTCTACTCCATAATGTTTCAGTTTCTCCTTTAACTAGCACCAGAAGTTGCATTAACAGTTAGAATCTCAGGCCTTGAAGATGGCAAGAAATAATCCTAGTAAGCATAACTCAGGTGTTAAAGGTAGCGAGAAAAGACCAAGAGAAAAACTTACAGCTTCCTTTTTCCATGTCTTGCATATGTTACCTAAGTGGAGAGTATCACTGTCCTGACTTGGAGTAACACCACATTGTTTGCCATTAATCTGAAATTGTAGCAATGAAAACATATGATTTAATATAGTAGCAATTGTAAACCTGCTTTAATTATGATAAGATCAAAGATTACCACTGGATTTTTTAGCTCCACCACAGCTCTTCTCGCTTGCTCAACTGTTTCAAAACGCAAGAATGCAAATCCCTTGTTCCTTTTAGTCTGGGGATTTATCATCAGCCGGACTTCAGTAACTACCCCAACTTTACCGAAAACCTTTTTCAGATCATGCTCAGTAGCATCCTTATCTAGGCCACCAACAAATACTTCAAATTCCTTCCGCTTTCGCCTCTCCTTTACCACTTGACGGTGTTCCTCTTCCTGCACATCAGGCATCTGTGCATGCTCACCATGCACATGCTCCTCACCAGCATGCTCATCAGGCTCATGCTCCTCACCAGCATGCTCATCAGGCTCATGCTCCTTACCAGCATGCTCATCATCATCATCCTCAACTTCTTCATAAACATATTCAACTTCTTCATCACCTGTATCACCCTCTTCTTCACCTACAATCTCTTCAGGATCTTCCTCTACTTCATCTCCCTCCTCCTGACCTTCATCTTGTTCAATTTCCTTCTCATCATAGTCAACACCACCATACTCCTCTGCTTCATACTCAGGATAATTATCCTCAAAATCTAAGTGTTCATTTTTTTCATATTCATCTATAGACTCCTTAACCTCCTCTTCATTGTCTGCCAAAAAATAAATATTTAAAATCATCCCAGTCAAAACAAAACTTTCCTAACATCGAAGTAATTATTAAAATACGGGAGTCCGTATTCCACAACCAATCCTCAGCATTCTTGGTCCAAATTATTTCCAACATTCCATAACACTAACACACAACAGAAAGGAAATTAGAGCAAAACAATAAAACCCACTCTCATATTTCCATCACATACAACACCCTTCCATCTCAAGTTACCAAGCAAGTATAGAAAATTTTCAATAATAGGTAGCTAATCATAATCTATCATAAAAATGCTCGCTACAAATAGTTCCATAATCCATAACTTCTCCAAATGGTTGGGGCGGAAGGGCTATATCAATTTCCAGATTTCCCTTACCACATAAGCAAACTATACACGTTCACCAGTTATTTCCTAATCAAAGTAAGATATTCACGAAGAACCAATACAAAAGTGTAGAACTCAATGTTTTAAAAAACTTTCAGCACCACAATTTTGGCTGCAATTTCTCTCAATGTCAAGGGTTGCAACAAACCGCGACCATCACTGTGACAGCATTTTAAAACCTCCGCAGGACACAAGTTCACATGATACCCCCATTTAAAAGTCCAAGAAAAATAAAATTGAACTTTTGACAAACCCCATGTAACATAACATCCACAACATACAACAAACGTTAAATCACAAATAACACCCTGTTAAGATCCAAATAAAAAATCTTAAAAAAATATATAAATTATATAATAAAAAAGGGACTTACTTTCCACCGTAGCCGACCCATTTGGCACTTCCTCATGTTCTTGCTCCACATCAACGGGCTTTTCTTCCACCACAGCATCAACAACTGGATTTTCTTCATTATTTTTCACAACCACTTCCGCAGTTTCAGGCTCAGGTTGATTCTCAGGTGCAGCCTTTGAGGATCCCCTTGATGCCCTCTTTGCCGCAGCACCTCTCTTCACTATTCTCGGAGGCATTGTTCGCGGATTTATTGACCCCAAATCGATGAAACAAGATTCCCAAAAAAAAGAATGACCCAATTGGAAATTAAACCCTAATTTGCAGAAGATGAAGAAAGGAAGGGTTGTCGAAGGCGAAATAAAAATTGGAAAAGAACCTAATTGCCGAATATGAATAAAGATAGGAAATTTGGTGAAGATAGACACAACGGAAAAACACGGAGAGAGAGAGAGAGAATCAAATAGGGAGCAAAAGAAGAACGCAAAACCCTTGAAAAGGAACAAGCGGCGATGTTAGTTATTAGTGTTTGGAATAAGTCCTTTGGTCTTGGGAGATTATTTGAATTTATGGAAATAATTTATGATTACTATTTGAGGTATTCAATTTCAATGTATATTAATATTTTAATATGTATAATATACAGTACAAAAAATATTAATGAAGTATACAGTAAAAGATAATTATTATTTATTATTTTATATAACTAAAATACATAATATGTAATTTTTGACTGATACATAAGATGTAATTTTAATATATAAATTTATTTATTTTTATAATAAGTAATTTATATTGTGATATACGTTTATTCTTAATCATTAATAATTAAAAATATATGTGTATATTTTAATTGAATTTAGAAATGAAGATAAAAAATATAGATTAAAAAGAGATAAGAAAAACCCTTTGAAACACTTTCAATGGAAAAAAAATCCTGAAAAAGATATAAATCTTAGGTTGTTTTTAGGTTCAAATCTTTACACGATAGTATCATTAAAGACCTGGCATGAGTGCTTTTTTCAATTAGTATGATTTTTTTTATCAAAATTACTATGATTATGATAATGAAAAATTCTCAACATAAATAATAAAATTTAACAGTTTCTCTATTATTCATTCTTTTGTGGCATTATAATACAAAACTTATATGTTGTTAGTCTCTCAAATTTGATCTATGTCTTTTTTAGTCTTTTAAATAAAAATTTGTGTTTTTTTAATCTCTTAAATTTGTGGGGGAAAACTAACCCTTCCTATGGTAAGAAAATCATCACAAGTTATACATTCAAGTCACCAAAAATCAGTTAAAAAAGACTAAAAAATGTAAATTTTAATTTGGAGATTAGAAAAGACAAACCCAAATTTTAAGGGAACAAAAAACACATCTAATAATATAATCACGATATCTAAACAATAAGATTAAATTAATTATAAGAAACTTAAGCAGTCTCAATATATAATAAAATTGTCCAGACATTGGACAGGTTTTGATGTGTATGTCTCTATTTTTTTACATGGTTTCTTCTTTCTTCTTCTTTTTTAGTTATTACTATCCAAATTACTAATTGGGTTGACTTTGTTTTGGCCCTTCCTACAAGGCATGGGAATAGTGTTCTAGTTTATATAAAACCATAAGTTTAGATCTCAATATAGGACATGAGCGGGAGGCGTATGTGTTTGTGTGTGTTACTAGTTTATTTAGTTATTTTTTTCAATATCAACTTTATTTAGTTTAAACTAGGAACAAAGACAAAGTGCATGTTAAAAGTCATGGTACAAACATCATTCATTCAAAATAACAATCATCTATTTGTTATACTACTAATTTTGTCGGAAAATCTCTATAATTTTTGTTTCCTACCAAGTCATGATTTTTTTATAGCTTTTGGTAAAATAATGATAATGATTTGGATGGTTTTTTTAGTTACTTTCCGGGGGAATAGCCAAGCTTTGTTGTAATAAACACAACAATAACAAAAATATCACTGGCGCAAAAAAAAAATAAAAATAAAACAACATAGTGACTTCACCGACTTGTATTGGGCTAAACTACCTAAACAGGTTTACAATAACTATGGATTACAAAATTTTATACACCATCCTGTACTTTTTTCTTATTTTTCTTGAGACAAAAGAAAAATAAACAACATACATTAGCTAGTATATTTATATTGTTCGATTATCTTCAAAGAAAATAACTTAAGAACGATGTAACAAAAATAATGTATCATTTTTCTTCAAATTATGATTGAATCATCAATAATTTCTTCATAACTATCGACATGCAAGTTACAATTAGACATACCACATAATACATTAAATACATACTTATTTTAAGGATAGAGATGATAAAATATATTACTTTAGATAAATTTAGAGTATGTTTGTTTAAGTATTAAAGTGATGTCAAGTGAAAGTACAGTATGTGCAGTGATGTATATATACAATTGAGACATTCTAACAGATTGGTAGACTTAAACGTATTATAATTTTTTCATGTTCAATTAATAAAATACAGGCAAACTACAAGAAAAAAAACATCGAGTTAGACACAAATCAAGTTAACTTAAATGTGTATCCAAATATACACATAGATCGATTGGGATACAAGTTATAAATTATAATGAATTGAACAAAAAAAAACATCAATTTTAAAATAAGCCAAAATCAAATTATGATTAGATTAAACTAAAAAATTCGATATTAATTTTAACTCAAAATTTAAAATATAAATCTTACCTTTCATTGAGTGAGATAAAACTAATTCAACTCATTACCACATTTATTCAATAGTTAATATGATGTGACAGGACAAAAAGAAATTTAATAAAGAAAAAGTGAAAACACGTGGAGGTGTTGTCCGACCCCTTATTTGCTGCCATCCAACAAAAATTAGATTTACTTTTGAGATATTTTAGAAATGGTCTGAAAATCTTGTAGAAAGTACCTGGGAGAAATCACACAAAAATAAATTGATTTACCGAATAATAAATTTAATAAATAATCTACCTATATTTTGATATTCAATTAATTGCCTCAACTTTAGTGACTGACATGATTAAGGCTACACAGGATATGTGACAAACATTAGTTGGTATAGTGTTACCACTTCAGAGTAACACGCATGGATCATCAAATAACATTTTTTTAGGATAAACTCTCCTTATAAGGAACTTGCGATAAGAGACAGTTTTGCATTCACCCTTGAACAATCTTTAAAAACCAATGGTCACGGAACTATATTCAGAATATCTGAAAACCGTCACCTGCAAACAAAGGTCAGATTAAAAAAAATGCGAATGCATTTATGCTTTGAAATAGGTAAAACACTTCTAATTCCACTCAAAATCAAATCACAATAGGATAAAAGCCAGTAGTGTGGTTGGTTCAACTAGTTTTAAATTTATCATTAATTGCATTCCTGGTCTTGTTTGCATTATAAGTTTCTGGTTATTTAAACCTTGTTTCGATGCTTACATTAAGTTTAATTACAATTTAGTGATTGGTCAATGTTTAATTGAAGTTTAAGGATAACTTATATGACTTTTTAAGCAAATTGCAAGTAAGATCATAACTTATCGACTTTAAAGCTCAATTTTGATTTTAAGTCTTTATCAATGGATGTATATGAATTACACGTTCTTTGAAGGATATTTCATGCAGTACGTAAAATATTTGCCTTTAGACCCTCTAAAAATGATTTTAAGAACATACTTTCACAATATGATATAAGACTGAGATATTTCTGTACAGTACACAGGTTATAATTTTAGTAAAAAATTAACAAAGAAAAAGAAACCTTAACCAGCTGGAGAAACAAAAACATAAAATGAACATGATGTAAAAAGAAACAAAGCATTTCTTACCATTTCTTTTTATTCACGAAATGGTGTGAGATCAATGTTGAACCGTTGCTTCCCTTTGCTTACCCTCTACAATACATCAAATTGAAGATAATCAAATATATAAGTTCAAAACTACAAAGCAATTAAAAAAAAAAAAAATCGGCGGAAAAGAAAATTTATTGTCACTAAACAATCTCATACCTAACCA
Source organism: Glycine tomentella (assembly GCA_007407185.1). Lineage (NCBI taxonomy): Eukaryota > Viridiplantae > Streptophyta > Magnoliopsida > Fabales > Fabaceae > Glycine > Glycine tomentella. The sequence goes on along the minus strand of PYAF01000504.1, from coordinate 27,241 downwards.
GACTATAAAAAAATGAAAAACACTTATAATACTCAATAAACAAACTTAATGTGATATAATGAATGTGCTTCATAAAATATTTCTGACTTTTGAGATAGGATATTAACTTTCTTTCATTTTTTATGATTTGTCCTTTCTCCATTATTTTTTTGTAACTTTTTTGTATTTTTTTCATTTTTATTATTTAATTATAAAAGAATGACCCAACCTAAATGTGATCAGGTTCAGCTTGCACCTAAATTTGCCTAAACCCAACCCGACCAATTTTAATTGGTGAAGATCTAGAATTATTTTAATTATTTCCAACCATCTTCTGATCACTCTTCTGAACAAAACAGTATGAGTTGGAAATTTATCCTAAAAGGGTATTTATTATCGTCTTTGTTGGCAAGATATTTAATAACAAACAAGATTTTCTATTTACAATAAGAGAACTTAATATTTCCAAGGCCCTAGAGGTATGAAGACTAGTTCAATTAGCCTACTTAGATATTTATTATGCAACTTAGAATCATCAATTTCAATTAACTACTTACAGCAATGGCTACAAGCTCTTCAAGTAGCTCCTTCAAGTGGCGCAACGGCTGTCAAATAAGAGGATTTAGTACATAGTTCATTAAGTGCCTTATTTGATAAAAAAAATAGGGAACATCCAAAGGAAAACAATGTTGAGGAAATGATGTTTATAAATCTAAATAACTGTGATAAGCAACAACTCACCCACTGTGTTGGGCCATCAACAGGTGCATTCAGTGGATCATCATGCACCTGAAAACTCAAAAAGCTTTTAGAAGCTCAGTGATTGACAAACTAAATAAAGATGCTCTTTGAAAAGCAGATCTTGGAATCACAAGTATGATGACTATATAGCTGAGATTATACTCTGAACTACTTTCTTTTTATAATAATACTAGTAAATTATAACTGGCATAGGCTATTCTCCGTACCTCCATGAAGATCCCATCCACTCCAACGGCAACCACTGTCCTTGCAATGCAAGGTATCAGTTCTCGAAGACCTCCACTTGCAACACCTCCTCCATCCAACTATACACATGAAAGCAGAATTTTAATTCAACTAACCAGTTGTAAGATTTGGAAAGGTCATTTCAGAAAGTTATTTAAAAGCTAGAACTACAGAAGTCAGATCTGATTGTTGGGTTCAGAAGTAAGCATACTTAAAGATCATGTGAGACTTCAATATACTTAAAAGATTTCAATGGAGCATAGCATAGAGGTTTACACAGCAAACACACATAGGGAACAACACAATACTTGAAGATTCTAAATGATCCTCAGTTCCTCACAAATCTGCAGCATAGAAGCCACACATGAACTTTTGACATCGCAAATCTGAAAAGAAAACTATGATTTGTAATTCTCCCGGTGAAATTAAACAAGTGACATTTTGGCCTATGACATGCCCAATGCAAATATAAAAAAGAGACCGTTGAAATTAAGATAATTGATGTGAAAGAGAAAGGGAGAAAAAGAATTGTCAATAGTTGATATAAAATTCATGTGCTGGTGCTGTAAAGTACAAACAACACTAGTTGTACAGTTGTACTAGTAATCTAGGTCATGTTCTAGTGCAGGACAATACTATCAATAGAAGCCTAGCCCAATAAGACTGCTAACATACTAAGACTTAGAAAGCACTAACAATTAAATATTCTAACAGATATTGTCAACACCAATACTTCAACAATAAAGGTTTATTCCACTATTTTGTGGTTTTTAAAACATTGCAGGCTAAAATAGTGTCACATGAAGTATACAGTTCAAAATGCAGTTAATATCAAACAAATATGGGAATAAACAATACTAAACACACCTTCTTTCCAGCAGGCTGTTGTAGTGAGTGAGTTATATCAGCTACCTGAGGCAAGCACCAAAATCAAATATTTGAGTTTTCTAAAAATAAAATAAACAGCATACAGAGATAGTGGCAAGAAACTTCACCATGAGAAAATTTAAACAATGCCAAAAGAAAAACTGCTTAAAAGAATAGTTCTTTATAATAAGGGAATAGTAAAGAATTAAGTTCAATCTCACTCTTATAGTTAAATAAATGGAAGCACTCTGCTTTACTTCTTAATTGATTCATCGAGTAAATAACTATTTTATTAATTTGGGATTGCAAGAAAGAGAAATGTTATATACCCTTTGACTAAAAGATCACCAAAAATGAATTAGGTCCGCCGAACCACACAAGAATCAATTCTTTGCATTTTGAATTCAAAATAAAATACTCTTGTTCTAGCTTATTGATAAGAGTCATCCGTACATTAAAACTTGGGTTATTATCCAGTTCAAGGAAAACATTTTGAGGGACTACGGAATCAACCTTCTCCTAAGTCAGCAAGTCAGAGAGAAGGGAGAGATGTGAGCATTTGAGAGAAAATGTTCCATAGAGTAAGCAATTGAAGCAACTTTTACCATTAAAAGGTGTGTATCAGCCATCAGGTTGATTGTGTTCACAGGGATTCATCTCATTTAATCAACTATAATATGTTCATCAAATAAATTATTAGGACAATGCCATCAAGAAAAGCTGCTGGAAGAAAATGCCCTTCTTGATTGTATCCTTTCATTCAATAAGAAAATATAAATGTTCAAACAGTATATCTTAAAGCATACTATAAAAGAAAGATTTACTTACAATGGGACAATTGGCTTCTCTCATCCACTCCAAGTTACGTGGATCAACAATCAAATCATCTGTATGAAAAAGGAAAGGATTTTAATCAATTCTGGGTTTTGAAAACAAAAACGCAAAGGGCAACTAATTTCAATACTCACTTTTTTAAGGCAATATTGAACCTCAGATACACATTAAAAGGAGAGGCCAAGAGGTTGGGTAACAGATTAATAAAATAAAATTGAGATTTCAATTTTAAATTAGATGAGTGAAAAGAACACAAGACAACAATGAAATAACAACAGGTGAACATAGAGAAATAACTAGCATCAGTTGATATGACATTTTCTTAGTGAAATTACATCTTGCAGTGCAGTAAAATGCTCTAAAAAATGAAGCATTATAAAATGAAAGGAAAACAATAATTTACTCCACATTAAGCAATTGCTGATATCAATTATTGAATGGTTCTTGCAAGATTCATATCATTCAGGAACATACAGAAAACCTCAAAATAGTTGCTACTAACTCACTGTATCCAAACATTGTTCCTCTCTCACAAACCATCACATTAGGATTTCCAGCTAACCGAACCTTTTCAGCTGAATTTGTCATCACCTATAGACATGAAAACTATGCAACATGAATAATGGTAAAAATCAGACTAATTCCGAGGCTTAAGTTATGTCATTGATAACTATTGAAATTGTAAATTTGTAACTCATATAGTTGGATAGTATGTATACTAACAGAAGGAGCACAGAACTGGCCCTTCTTAATGTTGATAATTTTCCCAGTTTTGGCTGCTGCAACTAGAAGATCTGTCTGTCATTAGAAGCAAAATTAATGAAATAATTGAAGTTGGCACATCTATTAAATTTTAACCAGTCAATTATAATGGATATTGAAATTGAATGCAATAAATATTTACTTGGCGACACAAGAATGCTGGAATCTGAATGATATCTGCAACTCTGCCAACTGCTTCACACTGGCCAAAAATATAAATGTGTCAAAGGCAGATCATGAGTTAGAATCTGAAATATTAATACCACACTCCATTCACAAGTATACACAGGAAGAATCAATTTAATTATTCAATATGATAGTATATTACAAAATTATTCATAATAAAGGTGCTAACCATTCTGATTTTCAAATTTACATGGGTGGGTATAGCCAATTGTTAAGGAAAATATCTGTGATAAGAGAGCCAAACTTGGATTTACAAGATATAGTTTCATACCAATGAATGATCCAAGCAAAATGTTTTTTCAAGTTGCCATTTCTACATAAACTGATTGCATGAGGGGAAAGAAAATATAAGAATTTAATCCAGGTATCAACTATTTCATGATGTTAACATTCCATTTATCAGAGCATCGCATAAAGAAACATTTGTGCTATTTTTCTCTCTCAATACTAACAGACAAGTAATGATTGCCTTCAAAACAACATATAATTAAGACCAAACTAGTCTGATTGGTATGCCTAATGTTAGTATTGTATGTGATCCTTGACCCATGAAATATGAATTCCATACAACATAGCCAAATAGACAAAAATAAAAATGAAATTGACATTTTGCTTATAGATAGTAAAACTAAACATTTTACCTGGATGGACTCATGCACATCTGTCACTATAGGAATGTCATAAGCTATTTTAACCTTCTCGAGTATCTGAGAATAAAACAGCAAAAACAAAAAGGAAAACATTCAACAAAGATAAAATAGCTTTATCCAGTACAAAATTCAGTGATTTAGATAAAGCAATTTACTGTACAGTGCTTGTGCCAATGGCTACTAAAGGTCATAAATAATTCCTTCCTAAGTAAGACTTGAAATTTTACTAGTATTAGTATAGTATCTTTTTCCTTTGGCACTGCAAGAGGTGACATTTGACCCATAGATAAGATTTAACTCTAAAATAAGGTATACAGATGCTACCTCCAACTCTGACGACATTTAACTCTAAAATCTCTAGGGATAGATGGAACCAGGAACAATATAAAGGACCCTGTCATAATCTCACATTAGCGAGATATATGGCTAAAGTACCCCTCACAATGATTTGGAAACTAACATACCCCACCCCCACCCCGTCTCGAGCTACCTTTGGCGGTTAGTTAGGATAAGACAACTTTATATTACTCATATTTAACTGAAGTCATGAAAATTTAACAGAGCTAATATAGTCTCATGTTATTGAACAATTACAACACGTAGAATCCTCAAGATACAAATCACAAGGAGATATTATCGCAACAAAGTAGCAGAAATATGAACCTTCAATCCCTCAACCATCCCCGGGTCACGAAATGATTTTGATGATGTTCGGTTAGCTTTGTCAAAGCTTGACTTGAAAACCAGCGGTATCCAACTCTGAAAGACACATATACACTCAAGATCATGTTAGCTATCAAATATACACCCGTTCTTCCTGCTATCTTTTTCTAATGGATTTCCATCAAATCACATTTATTTTCCCATTAATAAAAAGAATCATAAATAGAGATAATTACATACTCAGATGCAATAGTCTTGATGTTCTTAGCCATCCGCAGAATTTGCTACTCTGATTCATCACATTAGGACCCGCTAGCAGGAAGAACGGGTCTGCACCCTGGTGAGATTGAAAGAAACACAACCCATCAGAGAAAATTTATAATATAAAAAAAATAAGAAAAAAAAGGAATTTTGGCCATGACCCAGAAAAATTCAAAGTCTAGAAACTCATAATCAGCGAGAAATAACGGACCTTGAGGTGGTTAAACAGCAATGCCGCAGACGGATCCATTTTGCAGAAAATGAAGCTGCAGAGAGTGGAAGTAAGAAAAGATGCAGTGATTTAGAACGACATTGTATGTAAAACAGAGTGAGAATGAGAGAGATCTGAGAAGAGAAACAATGGAAGTGAGGTTGCGTTGCGTTAACATGTACCTTCTTCTTCTAGTTGATGACGGTAGAACGAAGGAATTATTGCACTCTAAATTCCAAAACACAGTTATGTCGGTGGCTAAATACTAGTACTCGCCAGTTTCAGTTATTCGCTTCAGTTATTCATAAAGAGAAATCTTTTGTTCAGAATAGATTATAATATTTACCGTGACTTTAATTTTTTTATGAAATATTTGTTCAGGTGTGTATAAAAGTTAAATAAAAATATATACTATGATGTCAAATATTATAAAAGTAATTTAATATTTTTAACTGAGTTTAATAGACACGAACTTTTTTATATTGTGGACCAATAAGAAATTATTCTTGTTTTTTATGGAAAAATTATTGTTATTGTTATCATATTTACAATAGTTAATATTTTTTTTATACTAAAGCAGGAAATATTAATTTGTTCATTTGATTGTTTTATTGTTTCCTTTGCGTGTGTTCATCTTTCCCAAAAAAAAAATATATTATATGGATAATATAACTTTAACCAATACAGTATAATGGTTAGAGACTTAGAGCTATATAAATCATCAGATCTTAAAGTTTGGTTCCCCACCAATGGAACTTACGCTACATATTTACAAAACTAGTTTCAACCCAGTTTGGAGCTGCTTCACATTGGTTCAAGTACTTGGTCAGTCTAACAGGTAACATGGATCTGTTACCTCAGAGTATAATTAAAGACTAACATTTATAATTTGCTAAGCTCTCAAGCTGAACGAATCCACCATCTCCAAAATGAGAGATTGTACAAGTAGTGTACTTAGCTGGCTTGTGATAGATTTCAGGCTTTCAGCCATTGGACATAAAACAAAGAGGCACACATTTGATTCTACTTGATCTCCACATGACGCATCACGAATGACAAGAAAATGAAATGCTGACAGAATATATTTCTTCAAACAGAATTTCAGCCACTGGCAAAGTATTTCAAAGGAAAACCTTAACCTTAGTTGGTACTTTGATTTTTTTCTGATCAAATTCTTCAGATTTTTTTCATTGTAAAATTCAAGTAGTGCATTCAATTTGAACTATCCAAATTTAACCTTAAGGATCACTTAGGTGGTAAAGCTTAAGTGATCCTTAACTGTATTCTCGTTTCAAACCTCATTCATCAGAGATGGAACTAAGTTTCCTAACTATTCCTTATAAACTATATTTTCCATATCTTCGTCCCCCTCTCCTGTCACACTTAATCATGTCTCCATGTTTACTCATTTTGCCCCCCGCTCCCTTCCCCTTTGTGCACCCCTCTTAGATTTTTATTGTTTATGTTTTAAATAAAAGTTGCCTATATGCTTATGATGTAAAATATTTTTACATTGTTATTTAATCATAAATCATATTAGATAATTATTTTAAAAATCAACAAAATTATCATATATAATGAGTTGTTATTGGATGATTGTGTAAAAAATTTACATTATCCGTGCATAACCTTTATTCTCTTAAAAAAATCAACAATATTAATATAATTTATTAGCTTATTTTATATATTTTATGTCTGATCAAAACTCAACATATAAAATATATAATAAGTTTTATCTATTAAAAATATTTAGGCATAAGTAAGAAGGTATCTGAGTAATGTTTTTAAATATTGTATTCTTTTTCTTTTCTTTATTTAATTTTGAATCATTAAAACCATTTTTTCTATCTTCAAAGACATTAGTAGACAGAAAAAAAAAGTTGCGAATAAAGATTAGCACAAGTGAAAGATAATTATATCTATTAGCTAGGTAATCTGAAGTTCGAATTCAATATTGAATATGAAATAAATTATGTTAGGAAAAAAATAAACATCTTGTATATGCTTCCGGATTCCAACAAACATTAAACATTGCTTTCTTTTTCTAATTAGTGTGTTTGTAGTAAGTTTTCTTCTTTTAAATATTTCATTATATTATTTTTCTTATATTAAGATTTAGTTTTATTTTTATTTTATAAATATTATTTATAGCAATAAAATTATTAATAAAAAGAATTAAACTAAATATCAGGTAAGTTCTTATTTAGGATTTATTTTTAAAAAATATTTTATAGATAATTTTGTTGATAGAAAGAAATATTTATTAATAGGCAATTAGTTATATATGAAATATTATTTATATTAGGCAATTACTAATACTAAAAATTAGTATTTTTTATCATGTTTCAATTTTCGCTCCCCTAATAACTTTTCCTGATTCCGTCCCTGCCATTCATCATGATTTATATGTATCGAGAGATTTCTCATGGAAGTGATCTCTAACCTGGCAACTGACATTGGCTTTAGCATCCAAATAGAACACATAAAGATGACAGCAGTATTGAATCCATCAATTTCTCCAATCATATTTGATTTCTTGGAACGTGTGGAACAGATGCTAAAATTTCTAGACAAACAAACACAGATCATTCACGTGAGTAGCTAATGCAACATCAGTGTAGTGCAACTACTAAAAAGCTTTACCCATATTTTATATTAAGGGACTCAAGTGATAAGTTTATGCTATCTTCTATTTAAAGAAAACATTCCATCTCAATATGAACTACTTTCTACCATTTATTTGGTAGTCCCACAGTACTATCCACTACATTTTGTGTAGCCAATAAAAGGGTACAGGCAACAAATATGATCAAACTAGCCGTTGTAATGTACAACAAATAGCTGGTTAGCTAATATGAACAAATGAGAAAATGTTTTAAGCCAAAGAATCATAATGAGTTTAAATTACTTTCTACACGACTGTTAAACAATGTTTGAAGAGTGGGAAGCCCCATGCCAGGGATCAACCAAACTTGCAGTGGCAATTAGGCCCATGAGAATCAAGCAACAAATTTTTGACCCTGTACTTCGAATCCATGTGATAGTCCAGCAATCGCATTTATAAGAGTTGCCAATCATCCTCATTGGTTCCTGTATCATTGCCACGGTCCATGCCAGGGAAATCTTCCTCTTGGAATCCAGTGTTGTCACCTGACACATCATTACTGGTGACTTGCTTTGAGAAACTCCGAGACCGAGTTACAGTAAACAATGGTGCACCATTTGATTCTTCTGCAAGCCTCGAAGCTTGGGAGCAGAAATCATCAAAATCATCTGCCAACCACCATTATTGGAGTGATGAGGAACAATAGAAAGCTTCGATATTAGCCATAATTATTGAACTATTGAAATTAAGCAAGAGTAACCAGCAAACCTTTGTCTCGGCAGTAAAATCCAATAGCTAAGGATGGATCAACTGAATCTAGGGGTATGTGCCTCATAATACTGGTAAGAGTTTTAAAAGAATTAGACAATCAAGAATGAACAAGTTGTAGTTAACAGAATAAAAATAAAATCAATACTAGTAGAAAGCCTACTTGCAATGGTATGACGAAGTACTAGTAGGCTCTTGAGTATCCCCACTGATATTAACAACCTGAAAACCATTTAAGACATACTTAGCGAGCTATTGATTGTCCACCGACCCAGTAACAGCCTAAACACTAATATGATTGAAGTCATGCATAAACAGTAAGGAAAGCAAATGGGATTTCATTCCTCCCAAGTCCCAACAACTAGGTCATCATGTATCTATCCTTCTTTTTCTTCATTTTTTAGTCGTTCTGTTTGTGCACTTTCTTTTCTTTCCTCTTAGCAATTAGCAGTTCTTTTTAATTATTTTGTTTGGCACTCAAGATTAGTAAAGATAGCCTTATATTGTAATGTTTCCCTCTATACACCAAAAAGCATCTCAAGTTACACCAATATCCAAATATGTACATACCTACATCATTAACCGAATTCTATTAGCCCGTTCCCACATTAAGTCAACAATTTGTAACCTCGGATTCAAGACACATTGTTATCCGTTTACAAATTCAAAATAATGATATGGCAAAATAACTAACAAAACATGCATGATTGCAATTCCACAAAATATTTACTGTAAGGTCATTGCTTTATAAATTTATATACATATATTTGCATACATAAAGATGCTCTGCAGTAGGCAATATTCAGGATAAAGTGCCAACAAGAAGAATTAAAAAAAAGTATTTATTATATCAAAAACACGTAACATTTAATACTAGCTTAGTAATTGACGGCAGATTTGAAGTAAAGACGGAGATACATTCGATAAGTTACTTCATATATAGCAAATATGATGCAAGTTTCACAATCTCAAAAGTATTGAGATGAGTAATAAATAATAATTTTTTATACTCTCATACCTGCTGAACATCATGGGGATCAAGGTAGAATGCCTTTTCATTCTGAACACCAATAATGTATGTTGAAGCACCTGGTTTGCCACCCATGATGCCGAGGCTTTGGGGAAATTTAAAAGTTGAGCGCAATAATGGAATATACCTGACAATTTATAGATCCAAATAATCAGTCATTGCGCTACAGTAAAAAAATGAACAAAGCCCTGTGTTGTCTAAACCTGTACAATTCAGTCTGCTTGGTCTTGAGTTAACAATTTAAGAATAAAGATATAGGAAAGTTTCGTTACGGATTGCCACCCCAATTATTTTTAATCCAAATAGGCAGGGAACATTTTGATTTAACAAATAAAATGATATTACTAGGCTCAACAGTGAATCAATTACATAGCACCAAAGAACCTTGAAAATGTTACACACCTTGGATTGACTTTATCAAGTCCAAGAACCAAAGGAACCAATAAAAGTAGGGGTGTCCAAGCAGCTAAGCCACTTGAAAACTCAGAGCAGCGTTTGGAGGCATCTTCAATGCAGACGACTGGTGCTCCACCACGCTCCCCATCTTCATCTCCAGAAACAACATAAATGGCCATTGGAAGTGGCGGTTCTCCAAGGTCATTTTTCTTACGGGCTAGAACTTCCCATGTGCGACACATGGCATATGGTCCCACCCATGACCCAACAGCAAGGCCATAACCTTTACCGGCTTGAAGAAGATTGTGGATAGAAAAGGCAGAAGCCTCCGAATCACCAAAAAGTTGCAAGATTTCAATATATTCTTTATCCAGTGGCTGTAAATTACAGAAGTGCAACAATAAGTCAACCTAATGGCATTATATCTCAAGACAAAACAAGACATACAAAGATGTGAAGACAAAAAGTAGAACAAAGGGAAAGAGAGGGGGGAAAACAGTCTAATTACTGAAACAACATATTGCATATCAATCAGCTGACCTTGTCAATAGGTTTTCTCCATGATCTACCTAATTTATGAAAAAGTAATGCCTGTGCACAAGGACGCCACATTAGTAGCTTTATTTTGAAAGACAACAAAAACAGGCAAAAAAATACAGAAAATATAAGGTATCATGTGACAATTTCCTTCTCAAAAGCAATCATTATATAGAAGGCATCATACCTGAGCAACAAGCATCTGACTGCTTCGAAGCATACAACCCCAATGAACATCACTGGTATACTTTGTATCTCCAATAGCATCAAAGCCTATAGTATGTATGTTAAAATTTGTTAGTTTAATATTTATCATATTAATACATCCCTGAAAAGGTAGTAGTATACATTCAACAGACCTTTCCGATACGTAACTAGAATTTTTGATGAAAAATCTTGTTCTAATGATGCCAATCCATTACTAGTATCTACACCTCCAGATGATTCTTGCTGTGAAATTTTATGACATACACCTAGAAGCCATATATCACCATCAGAACTTGAAATGTCAGTCCTGCTTGATCCTAGTACACGCTCCTGAAATCTCCTCATTGAGCCTCCAGTTACAACTTTCCTCACAGCAGCTGCCCACCCGCTACTTCGAGAATGAACTGCTTTCTTTTCAGAAGCTGATGATTCACTATATGTTTCAACCACTGAAAAACCAGATGTAAAGATGCTTGACCATAAGGAAGCCTCGGGAAACTTACTGTCACTAGATTCTGCTTTTGAATAAACGGGCACCTGCGTATTATCTACAGTCTCGGTGGAGCTTTTAGAAGAGCATTTTGAAGAAACAATCCTCTCACATAGACCCTTCAAGACCATTATGAAGCTGAAGAAAACACGAGAGTTGGCTCATAGAAGCAAACTAATTTTGTGCTAATATCTGCCAGTAAAAAAAGGTAAATAATGAAATAAAGACCCAAAAAATCTTCAAAAACACATGTTCATTATTATTCACTGACAATCCAAAAGGTTAAAGATACATCAAAGAACAAAAAAAAAAAAAAAGAGAAACTTTTCTAAAGCTAACACATTCTACAGCTAGCCCAAAAAGACGTGATAATCAGCATTTTAGACTTCTACAAATACTCAAATGCATGATTGAAGAAACTGCCAAGATGGGTTGGTTCAACTGGTTAAAGTGATCCAAATCAAACTTTCTTCCCATCAGGAGAAAGAAGAAATGTATTCCTATAAATGAATATAGAAAGGAAAAAAAGGCTAAAAGAATGAAAGCAAGCAAGAAAAATTATAACCTACGGTACCCTCCATCAAGCACCCCATATAGCCATGACATCTCTAATCCCCTAATCAAAATAATATTAAGAAAAATTGATGCAAAGTCAAGTGCCTCAAATCCACATAACCATCTTAAATATGAGAGAAAAACATCATACAAACAAGAAACCGATGCCCCAAATCAATGATACAAGCACACATGTTGTAATTTCAGTAGGGCTTCAAATATATTGGATAATCAGTACGAAACTATGCATCAGCTACATAAATTCGAAAGCAGAAAAATGTATAAAGCCAAGCCAACAACACGGAACAAAACCCAGAAGGGAATTTTGCAGAGAGACCAAAATTGAATGGGTTTCAAGGCATTCAATCAAAGGCCGAGAGAAGAAGCTAAACCAATTGTACGAAGAAAACAACGAATCTTCGGATTAAAAAATATATATTCTTATCTTTGTGTCAAATAGGATTTTGAAGAAAATAAGGTAAAAGAAGGTGACATACGAGGTTAAGGTTGTAGGCGAGATGAAGAAGAACGGTGGCAGAATTCCGATCCTAAACTCTCAGCTATGAGACTTGGTTCGGACTCTACTTCATCGCTCTCTCTCTCTTTCTCAACCTCTTAGGTATGTTCCTTGTTTTGTTTTGCCTTTGGCTTTTTTTTCCTGAAATTTTAGTCACGTTCCTAACTCTGTATAGATTACTAGAAATTTTATAATATCGAGAATTAGAGATTACTAAAAAATATAATAAGTAGCTCAACTCAAGCCTCAAATTAAAATAAAATAAAGTTTATTTCACTGAAAAAAAATAAGGGTCGTTAGGATTTTCTGTTTTTTTCTCTTTGCTGAATTGATTTTCTGTTTTTTTTTTTTTTGTTAACAAGACTATCCCGATAAAAAAATTTGGAGAATAAATCATTTTTTTATTATGCTCACAAAAATTATTTTCCAGCCGAATTTAGTGCCTTTTGAGTTTTGAGAAGAAAAAAGAAATAGTCAACACGAGTATAGACTATCCTACTTTTTATCTTTTCTTGAGATACAAAGATTATTAAAACACATTTTACCTCTTTTAATAAAATATTTTTATAAGCACAATCAAAACTCAACCTTAATTACTTTTTTTAGAAAGGAAAATTCAGCCTTAATTACTGATTAGGTGAATTAACTGGAATGAATGAATGATGATATTTTAGTTTAATCAATTAGTCTCATCTTTGCATCCTAATTACACAGTTGAAAAAATATTTAAAAGAAAAGGTTTATTATTCATAATTAATTAATTAATCATCTTACTAACTTCAAACAAGATTATCTTTCATAAAAGATTAATATATAGAAGATTCATAAAAGATTAATATGATTTCATAAAAAACACTAAACTTTAATTAATATATTTAAGCTTTAAAAGACTTAATTATTTATCAATTTTCTCATACATTTTTATATTATTAGTAATTAGTAATGCCTTTTTATTAACAGATTTCGCACACATTTTTATTCAGTCATAAAAAAATTATAAAAACAAAAACAAAAACTGTTGCAGTTGAATTAAGGTATCATTTAATGAAAATTCTTATGTCTCCTCCTCACAAAAAATCTTATACCATCATTAAATTAGTGATCAGGACCCAAGGAATAGATAGTGGGGATTCTTTTGTTTTGGAGGATAAGTAATTCGTCCTTAAGAAGAAGACAAGAAATTTTTCTTGTGTTAACTTGTACGATAATTGTAAAATTAATGCGTGTAAGTTTTATCATTCTAAAGTTTTTTTTTTTTCCTAAGAAAAAACCCAACCTTACAGGATAAATATTACCTTTCTATATAATTAAAATGCAGTTAACTTCATTTTATTTACATATTTGGACCTAATTCCCTGATATAAGTGTCATAAAAAATGACAAATATCTATTAGATAAAAATAGAGATTTTGTTTTTCTTTTTTTACTTAGTCTCATATGATATTTCTCATATTAATCTTTTAGGTGGTAAAAGTAGGCTTTTCCACTTTCCTTTTTTATTATGCTAGCTTGAATCTTATGTCGATTGAGGAAAATAATCTACTCGATAAGTCATCCTATTATTGTCATGTTGAGTCTGAATAATACATATGTCTCTCAAACTCTTTTTTTTTTTTTAATGTCTCTCTCAACTCTCAAGCTCTAAGCTAGGTTTGCTAAAAGAGCTTAAGTATATTATTTGTTTCCTAGATGAATGTTGTAACCAATTGAACCTTATCTTTTAGGTGAGTTTTGTCGAGTGATACAGCAAAGTGACTATTATAAATGATAAATTCTATATTTAATGTAATTACCTAGTTTTAAAAATTGGACTTAGGGCCACTAATTATACTATTTATTCATTTTTATTATTGAGAATTACTTATTATTTTTTATTAGGAAGAATTTATTCCTTTTTAACATTTTCTTGTTTACATTAAAGTGGATAATAAATGTATTAGTAAAAACTTTCTTTATATTGAAAATTTTAAATTAGTGTTGGAAAAAATCAATATAGTATATAAGTGGTGATTTTTTTTTTTTTTAATATTGGGATGGACATTCTATATCAATAAGTTTGGTGTAGAAAACACTTTTTGGATTGATTGTATTAAGAATCGGTGTAGAAAACAATTTCTAGATAAATTTTTTATCAACTGATTTAGAATATTGGCATCCTTTGTAACTTTGGTCCAACACAAGGTTTATTTATTTATTTCAGTAATGCACTTTTACTTTTGTCTTACTCCAATTTTTAAATTATCGTCCTTTGATTTGATAAATTCAAGACACCTTAAGGAAGGTATTTTTTCAAGTTTATATTAAATGTGCCACAATGACATCGATCTTGCTCTTGTATAAGTACGGCTTGAGTCTTAATTTCGTTTTTATATATCTTATCAATTTTGTTTTTCCCAGAGTTTTTTGCTCTCAGTATTTTCGTCTTTCAAATCTATCTCCGTGAAGTGTTCTTTATACAAAAGGTAATCTTCTATAGCTTATTATTACTTTATTTTTAAACCTTAGCCTCATTATTTGTTTCAAACCCTAACTTTGTTATCTCTTGTAACATCACCTATTGTTCTGGAGTCATAATTGGGCCTATGTTAAGGCCCAATTAGTTACAATATGTTATTAAGATTCAGCGTACATGGACCAAGACTCAGTCCACTCAAGCAGTTACGAACGTGCAGGTGGAGGCCGGAAATATAGGAAGCCACTCGCGCACGTTGCAGTTAGCCAACGGTCAGGTATTTCATCTATAAATATGGCTCGCCCGTTGGTGAAAGGTACATACACTCTAGCTCTCCCTCTTTCAATTACACAGAGCACACACCCCACTCCCATTGGTGTATCTTTGTGATCTCCTGCTTCAAGGTATCATCCTCCATTGATATCCTTGGACTTGCAGAGTTAGAGTGATCCAACATCAAACACGTAGCACTTCGGTGTTATACATTTGTGTTCTAAAGATTATACAGAACACCTATAATATAGATATAATACTAATACTAACACACAACATGTTAGATCAAACACAAGATAATACCAACGCCATGTTGATTTTAAAAACGGGTTTTATAATTTAATATTTTTTTTCTTTTTAAAATGTACCTTTTGTAATTTGTTTTTTAAATATTTATTTTGGCAATTTATCTCATATATTTGAGTCAATGCTGCCCTCTTAAAATAATCCTCATTTTCGATTTTAAGATATAATTTTGAATATTTTTTTACCGACTGACATAAAATTTATCTCATTAAAATCACCTATACAAAAATTTATACCATTAAAAAAAACTATAAACATAATAAAAATTGTATAAAAACATTAATCCCGCAAGAAGTATTAAATTTTTTAACCACTTATCCCTTTTACTTTAGATTGTTTTTCTATTTCTAATTTTTTCTAAACGAATTTGGTTAATGGTTAACAATAATCTGGTATGATAATATTTTTTTAGTTTAATGCTTATCTACTAGTTTAAAATAATTTTATATTATCATCTAATCACAAATTATCATTTAAATTATTTTAAAAATTAATAAATTTATTATACACAATAAATTATGATTAAATGAATATAAAAATTTTACATTGTTGATAAAAACACTTTTTCTCATATTTTTTTATCATAAATCTAAAATATAATATGTTTCTTTAAAAAAAGTTGTATCTCTTTTATAATATATAAAAACAAACATTTACTTTATATAATACACAAACTTACCTTTATCTTGTATTACCATTTAATACTTGTTTTACTAAAAAAATATTAAACCACAAATTCGTATGTTTGGTGCATTACTCTTTTTCTGGTTTTTTACATTTTTCTTTGTTGGAAGGTAAGAAATTATATTTAAGATATGCTCAAATATTTTTTTTAAGTGGTTGGAGAAAAAAAAAATTGCTGGGAAAATAAAAATAAGTACGGACGACACGGTGACACGGTAATAGGTACCCGTACCGGAAATCAAGGAGGTAAATTCCCAAGTTATCATGGCGCTTCGCGTGTTGTTTTTCTTCCTTCCGTGACGGCGTTATTGATTCCGTGACGGTGACAGCGCGGCGGCTGTCAAATCTCTTTCTCTCTGGCTGCTTTTTTTCTCTCTCTAGAATCTATTTGTGGCCTCTGAGAGACCCTTTGGAAGGAAACGCCAGAAAACCCAAAGTTTTGTTCTTCCTCTCTTTGCAATCTCTACACAGAAGGTTTATGGATAAAATTTGCAAATTTGGTTCACTGCAGCGCTGTTCCGTCGCAAATTTCTTCCACCGACAAGTGTTTGACTTCGTGGTTCCGTCGCTTTTTCAACCCTTCGATACATTCATTCCTTGGTTACGCTTTCTGGCTCTCAAATAACATTCAAGCTACCCTCTTTGTCTTGTAATTTTCTTCTGAATTGAAAAAAAAAAGGTTAGATTTCATCTGGGTTTTCTTCTTTCAGCTCAATTTTTCATCTTTTCTTTGATGTTTTTTAAATTTAGTTTCTGGGGTTTTGCGAATGGTGTATGATGGTTTGTGTTGTTTTGAGATTATTAGGCATACTTTTTTGTGGTGAGCTTGCTTTGAATTCTCTATTAAGATTTAATTGATAATGTGATTAAGGGTGTGGTTGGATAAATAACTTAATTGAACGCTTTTTGAATAGGCTTTAGGTTGTTAACATGTAAGCTTGTTTCTAAGTTGTTTTTATAATTAAAGAGGAAATAAGGTTAAATTGTTTTTATATAACCTGTAAGTTGTTTCCGAGCTGTCCTAGAGATTATTGAAATAAGTTGAATAAGCTGTTTTCATAAGATCTTCGAAATACCAAGTTATGCCATAAGATAAGTTTAAGGTTATGTTTGGATAAACTTCTCTATAAGCATTGGGAAGAGAA
The DNA here is from genome assembly GCA_007407185.1 of Glycine tomentella. NCBI lineage: Eukaryota > Viridiplantae > Streptophyta > Magnoliopsida > Fabales > Fabaceae > Glycine > Glycine tomentella. Next base: position 9,876 of record PYAF01000504.1, on the reverse strand, counting down.
GAAAATAAGAAGGAAAAATGAATTGAATTTCTTCTATAAATTTAAACTGAACTTATGTACTGAATTTTATAAAAGTTCTCTCATCTAACTTTTCCAAATGCTAAAGTGCATAAGTTGATTTTAACTTATGGGAGAAGTTCAATTCATTATACTTTCTTTTTTCTTTTCTTTTAAGTGCTTATGTAGTGCTTTATCTAAACATGACTTAAATAAACTGCATATAAGCTCTTCCAAATGCACCCAAATTTTAAATTGAGCTAGTTTAAGAACTGTCATTTGATATCAAATGTTTGATCATATCATGTTTTCATCAATATGTAATTATACCATGATTGTCTAACATGCCAGTGCATGGTATGATGCTCAGGGCTTACAGTTATTGACTTGGATGTTTTGCAAGCAAGGCCTCCAGATTGTGGCTTTCCGAGTTCTAAATCTGTTCAAGTCTTCAAACAGAGAGATTGCAAAGTGATTTGAGACCAAATTGTGGTGTAAGGACCAAAATGACTGCTTCAGCCCGATCTTCCCTCAAGAAGATGTCACGGGCTAGGGGTCAATCCTCTGGTTGGACAGCTTTTGATCTCAAGCAGAGAAAGAATAACAATTTTGAATCTGAAGATGACAAGGACCCTTTCCCAGCTATAGGCACTACTGATCCTATAGTCGAGAAGAACCATGTTCCTGCAAAGCCTTTCTCTTCAGTACTTCTCCCAACTAGAAACTTCCCCCCTTTCAAAGAGGGTGGGAATAGCAAAAAGGCAATGGTAGGTTCTGATTCTGATGGAAAATATTGCGGGGCTACTGCTCAGGAAGATGTTAATTTAGCTATCAAAAAGCTTAGAAAGCAGCATCTTTGGGCTGAACAAAGCTTGATAGATGATATCTTCTCTGCTGTTAATAACAATATTGACAAGGCCACAGCTTTATTGGAAACTATGGCCCCTGCAGCGAATTTTGAAGAATCCAAAGTATCCAGCAATCCTAGATCAACTACTTCAGATGATACTCCTTGTAAGGATAAGACTGACGATAGTCTTACTTCAGAAAAGGTTGAGGATGACATTCCCTTCAATTCTAATCTTGTTGATAATCTCGTAGATAATGATAAGGACTTGGAGGATAGAAATGCTCCCTCAGGTCAAAAACTTTCTGATGTTGATTACTTGAGATGGAAAATGAAACTCTTGAATTCCGTTCCTGTTGAGCCTGAATGGGAGGAGGATGATATTTACATTAGCAATCGAAAGGATGCATTGAGGACAATGAGGTATGAATGCTAATACATGTATTCTTTCTGGAAATGGTGTTAGTTGTTATTTCTTGCTTTTATTGTTTGGTTACTTATTTATCAGCATTTTTTTCTCATGTAATACATACATATTTATGTATGTATGTTTTTTCTTCTGTTGTCTATTTCTATGTAAGGTGACATGGTGAAGCATATGTAGTTAAGATGGGATCTACATGCAGTGAAACATATTGATCAATGCTTGACTTAGTTTGACCTTATCAAGATGGGATTTGAACAAGTTCCTGCATTGTTATCTGCTATACCTATAATCTCTTTGGTCTCGAAATTAATTGTAATGTGCTTCGAGAAAAGATTTCCTTAACCTTAACCAATTACAGTAAAAACAGCATTATTAATGAACTTATGTCTGTGGTGGTGCCTTCTGTTTTCATTTATGTATGTAAATAGTAATATGGTTTTAGATTTGCAATAACTTCTTGAGAAAGAGCTCTAGCCTATGCTGATTTTATGTCATAGCATTTCCAGTTTTGCACATTCTTTTAGATTTGAAGGGTCTAATTAATCCATGCTATCATATATCTCCTCTTCAGGATCTTTCATTTGTAATCACTTTCAATCATAGGGATTTCATCCTTGTCCATAATTAGAGATGAAACCATTTGAGTTTTACACTGGTTATGTTATTGAAAATATCACATTTCTGTATATAGATCGTCACTCTGAATTGAGACTTCATACCTTTTTAATTAAACAGGTCAGCATCACGACATTCCAGGGCAGCTTCTAGCGCTTTTCTTAGAGGTGATCATTTTTCTGCTCAACATCATTCAATGAAAGCTCGGGCAGAACGGCATACTGCTGAAGAACTTAATTCTGATGCAGCCAAAAAAATTTTAAGCATCAGGAATAATGAAAATGATATCTGGAGACTTGATTTGCATGGTCTTCATGCAACAGAAGCTATTCAAGCATTGCAAGAACATCTCTACAGAATTGAAAGCCAAGGCTTCTCAAAGAGTTCAGCCACTTCAAATGGTGTGAAGGAAAACGAGATTGGACATTCTACACTTGGATCTCTCAATTTCATGGACAGGGAAAAATTGGATATACAAGCACCATTACGGCTCAGACCATTAGCTTTACATGTCATAACAGGTATCTTGGCTTCTTTTTGACCATGGATAACATATAAAATCTATGTTTATACTTGTATAGGTAATTCTGCCTCTGGAGAAGTTCTTTTTGATTGCATATGCATAGGCTAATGTCCACGTGAACCAACATGGTAGCACTTAATTGCATTTTTTAAAATTCTGCAGGTGTTGGTAATCACAGTCGGGGACAAGCCGCTCTTCCTACAGCTGTCAGAAGTTTCCTCAATGAAAACAGGTCGAAAATCTCCCTATGCAATATGTCATCTATACTGCTTCCTTCCCTCCCTCCCATTACCTTTGTAGAGGATATTGAAAACGAATAAGTGTAGCCTAGTGAATGGGATACCCATTGTGTGTCTCTAGTAATAAGGTTCATTTTGGTTCTCAAATTTTTTCTTTTGTGTTGTGCTGCAGGTACCGTTTTGAGGAGATGAGACCGGGAGTAATTACAGTGTGGCCCAAGTTTCGTCAAAATTGATTTTTGAGTCCCCATCAGAAACTTGTTCTTGTATTGTATCATTTCATAGGGATCATATACTGTATGAGTATTTAGCAGTGGTGAGATTTAATATTGGTCTCCCCTGTTGATGTGAAATAAGAAATTTGCATTGGCATTGAAAATTAATTCAGATTGATTTATTTATTTATTTCAGACATCATACTTGTTCTATTCAACATTTACTGCAATTACGACTTAATCAGAACTTCCGGTGGTTCAACTCGCTAGGAATTACTACGACTCTAAATATGATTTTGCTTCAATTACCGTTAAACACTAAATATGAACGATGGTTTGAACTCTCCTTAGAAGAAGCACTCACATTTAATATTTAGTCATCAATTTAATAGGTATAAAAAAAATACATCTTATTAGTTATTCAATTAATATTGGCTACGAGATATTAACTACGTGTTCGTATCAATTTATCTTATAAATATTATTTTTGACAATTTGCTTATAGTTTTTTTTAATGGATATTTTCCAAACAAACAATATCACTAAATCCAAGTATATATTGTCTCAAACTCAACTTTATTTTCATCCGTTATTTTCTAAAATTGTTAATCTAAGAACAAAGATTTCTTAAATTACACGCTAGTTTGGATGGAGACACTCACACCACATGGGCCAAAAAACATTAAGTGAAGAGCAACATTAGAAACAACAATGAAGGTTCCTTAATATTGTACTTTTCTTCACGAAATTTCCTTGATATTCGCCAAGCATGTCTTTATGACAATGACAATAGGGATCCTGTGTGCTGGACTAGAAAATAAATTAAAACTAGTTAGGATTCTATATACTTCTGAATTTCATTCAATTGCACAACATGTACCCATCTTACTATTATCCTTCTAGTTTCTGTGGGGCATATGCAACAAACTTCTCCAATTTGTGGTTCAATAGAAGAGGTACCTCAATTGAGCCATTCTCTGATCCTCCAAAGTCCACTTCAAGTGTTATGGCAAACTTTGGAACTACACAAAGAACACCCACCACTACCACCACACCACCCTCCTTAGACCCTTATGAACCAAAAGCACCTCATGAAAAGTTGTACACTGATTTCAAAATCTACTGGCCCTTCACCATGCCCTTGACTTCAGAAGCTGCAGCTATTCGTGTCATCAGAAACTTGGAGAATCTTGGCTTGTACTATACACTCTTTGTGTGGATCATACTCTTCATCGTCCTCATTCCTCATCGTAAGTCGTCATTGATTTTGTTGGTCATCATGACCTATGTGATAGTTCTTTATTGTTTAGTTCTAAGGGCACATCCCAAATCTGTTTTCCTTCATAGAACCATAGATAAAAAGTTTGTGTTGGCTTTGCTAGTGTTTGCAACATTTGTGCAGCTGATTTTGACTGAGGCAGGGATTCAGCTTGCTGTGACTTTGGCTTGTGCTGTGCCTTTTGTTTTGGTGCATGCAGTTTTGTGGGTTAGTCATCATGGCTTTGAGATTGAGGATGATTCTGGTACCAGAGAACTGACTCCTCTTGTTGGCCATAATAGATGTACATGTGGAGCCAAGGGTAGTCTAGAGAATGTCTAATGTTTGATTTTGGTTGTACATACTGCATAGTCCACTTCATAGTTTTAAATTGTAAGTTAAAAGGAAATGTTCATACTTTATTATCTCTCCCGATATTTTTATTTATAAATATCTATTTATGAAGTGAGTTTTGAAAGCAGGACTTATTTAAGTTAATAAAATATTTTTATCTTTATTTTTATAGTTTTAATAAATATAAAAACTATTAATTTATTTATTATAATTCATTTTTGATTCTTGATATATATTTGAATTTTGCTTTTGATTCTTTATAAATTCTTTTTTTTATTTGTTTCTTAATATTTGATAACATGTTAATTAAATATTTGATAATATGATGTGTGATGAATTAAAAATTACTATTAAAATAAAAAAATTAAATCAAGAGTGATTAAAATAACAGGACAGCGGCAGCGAAATAGATTACTCCACATCCTACTGTGACCGTAATCGTATCGCTTTCTTCTCTCTTCAGCAAAACAAACCAAAAACCAAAACACCCCCCAATTCCCGAAACCCTAACCTTACCTCCTCGCTTCCATGCCCATGGCTAAGAAACGAATGATCATAGTAAATGTGCAAACACATCGAAACTGGGAGAAATTATTACAGTCTTGAATGATCATAGTTTCGACTAATCTTTATGAGATACAATCAGGTTTAGTAACTCTTTGTAAATTGAAATTTGATTGTGTAAAAATTATTTAGGACTACAGACATGTATATAGTAGTCTCCGACGATGTAATAAGATTAATATTTGAGTAATTCTTTCTAATTTGGACAGGCAAACAAGGAATATGTTATATCTTCCTCCTCTTCCCATGTGATAAACATCAAAGACTTTCAAAACTTTAGAACGTGGAAGCCAAGGATTAACAAAAAATGATTCTCACATAGTAAGTGCTTCCACTTGTGAGACATTCAGACAGTTCTGTTCAACAGAGATAATTTGTCCACAGGAACATCGTGCTGCATTAGCAGTTAAGTTATACGGAGTTCAAGCAGCACTTTTATATGCTTTGGGCAACCCTTTTGAGAACCTATCCCAATCCATAAGCTCAACAAACAGCTCACAGATACTAAGTTTGTGGCAAGCCTCGGTTCTTACCAGCAATTATATGGACTAGAATGTCCATAGTGAGTTTTGTATACACCGTAATTGTGGTTTGGTCATTGGCTTTTAGAGTGTCTATTATCTCAATGCTGTGCCTTTCTCTTCTGTAATGTTTGTCTGTGTCTATTATCTTGGTTTTGTTCTGCTCCTTCTTGTTGTGGTCATGCTGGTGTTTTTTGCTTCCTGGATATGCACAAAACAAGATGGAGGAGCCAAGTGATGAGTGCTTGGTGCTTGGCATGCAGGGTCATGGAAAACAATTTAGGATCAGGAGTCGTTCTATGCTAGCTTGTAGACTTGTAGTTACCTTCATTGAGGGCTTTGTACATTTTTAACTACGAATATAATTTTTCAGGGTTAGTTGCAAGATTTTTACAATTTCAAATCAGAGGTCTTCTTACATATAACGAGTAATAATTTTGATTTTTTTTTTTATCAATTTAGTTGGTTTCGTAAAATTATATATCAAATTAGTGTAGTTTGAAAACTATTGACCAGAGTAACTGATCTAATAAATCATTTTTCTATATATTAGTTTTAATCACAATCAATCTCAGAAGTTAAAATTACCCACAAATAATTTTAATACTACACTAGTTTGTACATAATTTTACTTTTACGAAATCACCTATAAAAAAAAAATCAATAATTTTGGTACATTATAGTTGGAAAATGTATACCTGGCATCACACAATGCATGTGGTTAATCAACGTTATGAATATTATTACTTGATCACGGTTAGTCGAAAGATTTTTACTTGTCTTTCTTAAACTTTCAATCTTGAAATTATTAAAATTTGGTTAATTTTTTTTACTAACATTTGAGAAGCATAATAGTAGTTACTTACGTTTATGATAGCCAATATTTGATAACTTGATCTATTCAACGTTTGAAATATTAAACAATGAAAGATATGTATTTTAAATTGGATAGAGATGAAATTTTAACTAATGAAATAAATCAAGTAATTACTAGTTAGAAAAAAAGAGAGAGAGAGTAACTTACTTTTTATAAGATTTTTTCTGTCTCTTAATATTATCTATTGGTTAATAATTTTCTTTCAATTTTTTTGTGAGTAAAATATTATTAATTTACTATTTTTCAGGGTCTAAACGGCTTTTGTCGTCTTACAATGACAAGAAGTTCAATAAAAAAATGTTTCGATTGATTGGTTGGTGGTCAATTGTTTGATTATTGACTTTTATGAGTAAGCTGTGCTTAGTGTCTTTGTTGATTATTTGAAAACAACTTCTCTAAAATAAAAGATATCAAACAAGAGAAAATTCTAAAATGCGATTCAGTTATAATCATAGATGAGTAAATGATAGTTAATTAATTAGGACTCAACCCTTTAACTCCCACCTTCCATAAATAATTATATGCTACAGTATTATTAAAGAATTAGTAAAATTTGACTGTGTCAAACAAGTATTGATTAGAATTTTAGATAGGTAATGAATCTCAAACAGCACAATAATTCTCTACCTCACCACTTAGAGTGCTAAGAAGCATTATTTACGATTGACAAGTTTGAGTGGTCAATTCTATCAGTTGAGTAGTCAATTCAATCAGTATTGTTATTAGTCTAAATCATTTTCTAAGTAGTAGGCACTTACCTTGCAATTCATTCAGTAAACGACTGCAACTTGGCTTGTGGCATTTTCGGTATAAAGAGGGCATTTCGAATTATAGGAATTATCTGTTATATAGTTTGCAATTCACCTTGAAAAGTAAATGTGATTGATCAAAATGTTAAGAGTAAACAAATTTTAGTAAAAAAGAAGGAAAATGGAATTCACTTTTTTACCTAGACTTTTATTCAAGATATTTGTACATATACTGTTATTCATGACCAACATAAGTTAGTGTACTTGATAAAGATTTTACTCGTATGTCACAAGAACTAAGTTCTTAATCCTGATAAATCTTTGAAACTTAATTCATCCAAACTTTTTAGTATAAAAGAAAAAAATTCACTATGAATTTGCATAGTCTTTATTACATCCATATATATATATTACTTTTTTTTTCTTTTGCACTTTTTTAAGGATATCAATGCTTTTATTTTTCTCCAAGAAAAGCTCAGCCACCATGTCAGAAAGGACTACATAGTGAGCACCCAAATTTTTAAACAGCATCAGAATTGTCATCAACATTTTCACTATGGCCAGCAAGAGGAGCCAGTTCTCCTTTTGCAGAAGCATCCTCAAAGGCATCATAACTAGCCCACAAAACAGCATGAACCAGAAGCACCGGCACACTACTAGCCAAAGTCACTGCAAGATGAATACCTGCCTCAGTCAAAATCAGCTGCACCGCAGTTGCAATTGCAAGCAAAGCCAACACAACCCTTTTGTCTATGATTCTGTGAAGCACAACAGAGTTTGGAAATGCCCTCAAGAGTAAAATATAAAGGATTGTCACATAGGTCATGATGACAAACAGAATCAATGACACCTTGCGCCGAGGGATGAGGGTTATGAAGAGTATGATCCACACAAAGAGTGTGTAGTACAACCCAAAATTGCACAGGTTTCTCATGATGCGCACTCCTGCAGCTTCTGATGTTGAGGGAATGTTAATGGGGCAGTAGATTCTGAAATCACTGTAGAATTTTTCATGGGGTGCTTTTGGTTCTGGTTCATAAGTGTCAGCAGTGGATGGTGGTGTTGAGGAGGAGGGTATTCTCTGTGTGGTTCCATAATTTGCCATGGCACTTGAAGAGATCAAAGAAATATTGCTCAATTGAAAAAACTGCTCTTGATTGAGCAACAAATGATATGAGAAATTTGTTCCAAAAGTGTTTCACAGAAAACTTTAAAGATAGAGAGTAAGATGATAATTTTATGAATTTAATTTGGATCAAGTTGATTCATAATATATAGAATAGAATCTAAGGAAAAGAGGGAGCATTAATTTCTGAAGACAGATGGTTAAAGACGAATTTGCATTTGAAGACTTAGTCAAGTCTTACCCATAGAATAATTTGCGTGTTGAAGACTTAGTCAAGTAATATCCATTGAATACTAACTTAATCAACTGTTCATTCCCGTTACTTTGGTAAAAGTTTGTTGTTGTTGTTCTTCAATTCTAACTAGCTAGTTTTTCTAGTTGTTGTCAAAATATCAAGAGAACAGCAAACATATTACAATATGATAAGAGTTTTTTGTTTTGGAAAAACTGCCCTGTCTTCTGTGGCCTTTTCATTCTTAAATAGACAGCAAGACATGTGCCTTTCAAGGAGATGAGAAATTACTGGAGTTATACAAGGAAGGGAGAGATTATAGGAGATTTCCCATTACAGATATACAGGGGAGAGATTATAGGAGATTTTCTAACAGCTAGGATATAAATTAATACAGCTATAAACATATTAAAACAGACAATAAATTACATTAATATACATTAACATCCCCCCTCAAATTGATGCTGGTAAGTCAACCAGCAACAATTTGCCAACAAGAAATTGATGGCGCTGTCTAGTCATAGCTTTGGTAAAGATATCAGCCACTTGAAGATTTGTGGAGATGTAAGGAAGAGAGATGACTTTACTGGTCAAGGCTTCGCTGATATAATGACAATCAACCTCAATATGCTTGGTACGTTCGTGAAACACGGGATTTGCAGCAATCTGAATAGCACTTGTATTATCAGCATGAAGAGGGGTAGAGTTACGCTGTGAAAATCCAAGCTCCTCTAAAAGACTGCGTAACCACACAATTTCAGAACAAGCAGAAGACATGGAACGATATTCAGCCTCAGTAGAAGATTTAGAAACACGATCCTGCTTCTTACATTTCCAAGAAATGAGGGCACCTCCGAGAAACATACACCAACCTGTAGTAGACCGACGTGTATCTGAACACCCTGCCCAATCCGCATCACTATATGCCATAAGTTGTAAAGGTGAGTCGTGAGGAAAGAATAACCCCCGTGTAGGGGACCCTATAAGATAGCGGATAATGCGACGAACAACAGCAAAATGAAGATGCCGAGGAGAGGACATAAACTGGCTGACTTGGTGAACGGCATACAAAATGTCGGGTCGAGTTGTCGTTAGGTAGATAAGACTTCCTACCAAACGCCGATAGAAAGTTAGATCAGCCAAAAGATCCCCATCATCTTTCCTGTATTTGACATTTACTTCCATAGGAGTATCAACTGAAGTAGTTCCTTCTAAACCAGCCAAAGTGATCAAATCTTGAATGTACTTATGCTGGTTTAAAAATATGCCATTGGATCGATGATGTACCTCCAATCCTAAAAAATATGTGAGTTGTCCAAGATCTTTCATGCG
>PYAF01000503.1:2845-14439 GCA_007407185.1 Glycine tomentella | reverse complement strand
CGTCCTACACAAGAACAAGCATATAACACATCAAATACGGTTCTAAACCGTTCAAACGAAAGGAAACTATCATCCTCTCTCTAAACATATAACCAATCACTTTACAAGTGATCATCTGACCCTCAACAGGATCTCTCTCAGCCTACACAAGGCTACAGAGCCTCCACCAAGACTCTGACCAAGCTATGGTCAAACATATCCCTGCTTAAAATCAACTTCTCATAATCATCAGTTTCAACTCACACACATCATCTATAACATCTCATAAGCAACTTTGTCAACTGCTCTAAGGTCCAGACTAGTCAAATAGTCAACCTTTTATCTCTGCTTATACAGACTAAGAGCCAAAATCAAACATTATCAATAACGATGATTCAAGGCTCTAATCTCCTCAGAACAGTCCTCTGAGCATAAGACTCTACAGAGTCCGAGCCTAATAACTGTTCTAACACCTCCAAAAACACCCCTCAAGATGTTCAAAATCTAACCAAAGACCCAAACCCAGAACCAACGGCTAGAGCTCGAGTTTCTTACCTCCGTGTAGCTCAAACACACTAGGGAACCCCTTTCCCTAAGACAGCTCGCTCAGCCAAGCCTCCTCTGGTCCTGGTTCTTCGATTCCAAAAACTCCCTTTGGAATCTTGATCTCGCCGTAAGTCGACTTTTCTCGAGAATCAAGCTAAGTCACTAGCTTATCTCGACGCTCTGAACACTTTCTCAGTTGGGTCTAAGGTGTTTAGATGAGAGATGGGTAAGATATGAAGCTCTCAAAGCGCGTCAATGGAGGTTTCTCTCTCTTCCCTTTCTTTTCTCTTTTTCAGCCCAAAGGGCTTTATATAAAAGCAAATCCGTCGGTCCCGCGCGGCTCGCGCCAGTTCCCACGCGGGTCGCGCCAGATGCTCTGCCAAGCCGCGCTTGGAGCGTGGATCCCACGCTGGGAGCGTGAGATGATAGAAAGAAATGGCCTCTTTCAGGCCTCTGGCGCTGGTAGCGCCACACGCCGCGCTGATCGCACCAAAACCTCGGCCCGTCCACGCTGGGAGCGCCTACTCCCACGCTTGGAGCGTGAGATGACAAAGCCAATTGGCCTGATTTATACATATGGCGCGGATCGCGCTGCACTTCACGCGGGTCGCGCCACAGGCCAGGACAGCCTATTTCATCTCTCTTTCAAGCCTTTTTTCTAATTACTCTAAACCCAATTATTGCTCTTAATCATGGGCTTAATCCAGGCTTAATTACGTGCTTAAAATTCAAGACATTACACGTACCAACCTGCCTATTGTTAAGAAAGGGAATACTGTAACCTGGCTGCTCTTTGGAAATGGCAAGGGAATCCTCATCAGCCAATTGAAATGTAAATAGTTTTTGGTGGAGAAAGTGTGATGCATGTAATCATTAAAAAGAATAGTTTAATGTTGGTGTTGGTGATTACTAAGTAGTTACAATCCTCATAAATCTGAAGCAGGTCTATTCTAATATAATAGTGGTACTGGTTTATTATTTGCACTCTTGTGGTAGTTAATCAGCATCATTATGATGACCTAAATCTGAATAAGCAGTAAATTATTAAGGTTCGGGCTTTTATTGTGCTGATATCACAATCTTATAAAAATAGGTAATGCAAGGTAGTGAAGATATTATATCATACTTTAAGTAAGTATATTTTTCATCACCTATTCACATGGGGGACATATGAATATAACTTTGTGATAAATCCTTGGCAAGCATACCAAAGTATAGTGCAAATAGTATAAAATGGAAGTTCAAGTATCGTATTCAAAGGGACTTGTTTGTACTAGGCTATTCATCTAAATTCAAGTTCTAGGCAAAGGATAATTTGGTTTTTATAGAAGATGATTAAAAACACTAAAAACATAACAAATTAAAGGTGAACAAAAACACAAATAGTTGGTGGACAAGAGGAGCTAAATGCAAAATAAATGAAGTGTTGGGGATTTAGCTACACTAAGCTAACAATCTCAGTAATCATAAAGATTTTTTTATCCAATGTTCAATTCATTCTAATGTTTACCTCAACCTACTATAATGCTCTAACCATGATCCCTTATGTGAGAGAGTCTAAGTTGCTTAACTCAACTCTTAATCCCTTAGCAAGCCAAGCTAAACCACTTGGATTCAAGAACACAAGTTAAATAAGGCTAAACAAGGCTAAAAAGTGTTATTTCATCCCTAGACATAACACCCATTGGAAGTTACTTTCAAATCTTAGTTAAAAAGCATTTCCCAATGGCATTTTAAACTATGAAACATGTATAGATGGATGATCACTAATGATACCCACAAACATCACTCCACTCTTAGATGCTCTTTTCAAAACTCAATTTTCAAGCATTTTCCAATGACAATAAAACAAAGAAATAAAGCTAGGGTGATCAATCCATAAAACAAGCAATAAAAACGGAAAGTAATAACATAGGAAATAACATTAAATAAATATAAAGATTAATTGCATGAGTAACTTAGTACACCAATCCCCCAACAATGGATGAACTAGCCTCTGATCGTCATGAGAGGCCTCAATATTACAATGAAAGGGAGAAAATGAAGGGAAATGGAGGATGGAGGTAGATGGGAGCTCCAACCGCCACACACAACCCTAGGTTTATGCCCCCTTAATCCCTAAGCAATGATAGCTTATATAGCCCAAGAATCTCTGCTTTGCCCTTTCTATGAAATAGATAACTTGCTCAGCGCACACATGATTTACATAGACAAAAGCTACCATGAGCTTAGCCTGCAAATGCTGGCTAAGCCCAATTATGGAATTTTCCAAAATTAGCTTGACAGAGGAGATTTGGGCTTAACTCGAAAATCACTCTTCAGCTTTCAAACACATGCCACGTGGCATCCTTCTGAGTTTTGACGAACATTCGAGCTTAGTGGGATACAACTCGCTAAGCGAGCCACTCCAAACTTCAATTTTCCCAATTCTCGATTGATGCACCAACTATGCAAAAACACAATAAAACTAATAAATTCACTATAAATTAACTTCAAGAGACTAAAACCTAAAAGAACACTAAATTCTAACTTATTGGAATCAAATCAAGCATTAACTGAAAATAAATAAGATAATTGCTGTGAAAAATAAGTGCAAAACTAAGCATGCACAACAATTATCACCTTGTAACCTTCATCTTTCATTATGGTGATGGTGAAAGCAGATGTGGGATTTCTTCTTTATTTCCATTCTGATGTATATGATATTTTCCCATGAAAAAGGTACGCGCAAGGAAAGCGGCCATAAATAAAGTACCTGAGCAGATTATTTTATCCGAGGTTCGGCGAATGGTTGATGAGATGAAAGCTTTGAATAAGAAGCTGGAAGAAACAGTAAGTTGTATTATCAAGGGAAACTATAAAATTTTGGAAATTTTAAATACATGTATTTCTTTTGGATTTTTCTTTATTTTTTTTGAAATTTCTAATCCTTTCCTTTCGTTGATAAATATGAAGGCAAAATGTCTTCTAAACAAGAAGTTTTATCTGTTCTTTTTTCACTTAATAAGTGATACCAATATGCATTGAGAACTTCCGTGTGAAATGCACTTTTTTTTTCTATTTTTGTTGATGTCGAAATTGGATGATTCATATTCTTTCATTTTTTTCTCTTCTTTTTGGATGGAAACATTTGTATTTTATCATTATTATCTTAATTAAAATATTTGTCTAATATATGGAAGTTCTTAGAATATAGACTGTAAAGGTGGATAGAAAAGAGAGATGAGAGAGAATACTAGAGAGAGAAATAGAGGGTGGGGAGGGAAACACAAAAGAGTGACTTTTCTTGAGAGATCTAGGAGCAACCCACACTTCACACCTCATGGGTTCAGGCATGGCCAACTGTATTATGGTGATGGTAGGGTGGAACTAGGAGATAGTCAGGGGAAGAGTTGGAGAATGGCTTCGGACATAACGTCGTACTACTTCACTCGATTCCCCGACGACATGATAGAAAAGGACCTGTGGTTCGTCTTCAAACGTTGGGGCGACGTGAGAGAGGTTTTTATCCCCAAATACAGAAACAAACTACGAAGAAGATTTGGATTTGTGCGTTTCAAGGGGGTGGAAGACGCTGAAAAACTGGAAAGACAGCTTGATAATATGGTGGTGGGAGGGATAAAGATGTACGTGAACATCCCAAAACATGACAGGGAGCGGCGCACATATCCCCCATTGAAGGCTCAGACGTCTGAGGTGATGCCGACGGAGCGTCGCGAGACTAACGGAAAAGACAAAGCGAAGTTATATGATGACCCGAAGCTCCAGAAGGACGGTTACCAGTATCAACCTGTGTCATACCAGAATCGGAATCCCTCCTATGCTCAGATTGTCAAATCTGGGTACCAGCACAGATTCAGACGAAGACCTCCGTTTCGCGAATGGGCAATGTCAAGACCATCGACGTCGAGCGTCATATTATCTATTCCTATAGATAATAACAAATGGTATGGTAGTGCCTGGGTTGGTAGGCTCACCGACTTGAAATCATTTGACAGGCTTGAAGACGAACTTATGTGGAACGGTGGAGAGGAGATTAGGCCTAAATATCTAGGAGACGACATGGTGTTACTCACCGGCCTTACTGACGATAAAGTGGAAGAAATGCGCAGAGAGGCTGAAATATCGGAAAGCTCTTTGTTTTACTTCTAGAAAAATGGCATCCGGGTATTAAGTTTGGTTACAGATTGGTATGGCTCCTGTGCTGGGGGATACCATTACATGCATGGGATCGGACATCTATCAACAATATAGTTGCTGGTATAGGTGAGGTGGTTGATCTGGACGACGTTACCATCGACTTATAGCATTTGGACAGGGCCAGAATCCTTGTTAAAACTCCTTGGCAACCCACAATCAACCATACGGTGATGGCTTCTATCAACAATGAGGAATACCGCATAAACACTATGGAGGAGACGTGCTTCCAGTTTTGTAAGTGCCAAATCGGGAGATACCTTACATCGTCGGGGAGCCTACCGTCTGACGAAGATTCCAACGGGGTAGATGAGAGCATCTACGACACTGTAGTTGCAGAAACGCAGATGTCGGGGTCGGTCACGGCTAACGGGTGGGAGTCGGGCGACGAACATGGGAGAAAGTGGATATTACCCAGGAGTCAAAAGACTAGCCTGGAAATCGAGAACAATTTCAAAATGGGGAGAGTGGGTCCACACAACTCAGAGGACATAGAGCTTCTACAAGCCATCAACAGAGTAGGTAAAGCTAGCTGCTTAGACGGACAGGGTATGGATTCAGACGGGATATTGGTAGATGCAGGTTGGAATGATTTGAATGAGCCGGTTATAGCACTTGACCGAAGGACATCGGAAAAGGCTTCCGTTGATTATCCCAGGAACTGCTTGGCGAAAGGAGATGAAGCGCGAAGTCCATGTGACCACTCTGACTCACATTAGACAGATGTCGACATCGGGGCTTGCGAAGATAAGAATTTGAACAAAACGAGTACGCTGAAGGAACCTTTACAGCTAGCAGTAGAGGTGGTGGAGGACAACAGAACAATAGAGGCCGTACTGATCGGGGACCCACACCCAAATAAAGCAGTGGAACTCCACAAAATATCTACAGAGAGAAGTGAAGAAATCAGATTCGCTATTGCAGGGGAAGTAATTAGTGAAGTTGAGGGTCTTAAGGTCCAAAAGATATCTGAAGGTAGTCATTTGGGCCTTAACAAAAATGGCCCAAAACCACATCTGAAGGTGTATTCTAGAGGAAAGGGGCACAAGAAAGAAGCTGGGCCTGTGAATAAATCAACCGAACCTTTAATGCTTACTCTCACCAATCAACAGCCTAACACTAAAGAGAAAGAGACCAACATGTATCTATCTCCTGTTCGTGCTTCTCCTTTTCTGGACCAAAGTCATGGGCTTAAGGAAGTGGCAGATTGGGGCCGACACAGTTCTCCTACAGTGAATCATTTGAATACACAGGAGTTTATTAACTTGGATGACTCTGAATGGAAAAAAGATGCTCACGTGGAATGGGAACTAGCTAAGAAGATGGGGTTATGTTGTGAAAATCAAGAAGCTATGTCTAATATGATTTCATCTCTTGAGGAGAGGGACATGAAGGAGTTCCAAAGAATGGGTAGTGGGAATGGTGCCTCATGAAGATCCTGACCTACAACACAAGAGGTCTGGGAGGAGGGGTTAAATGGTCAGCCATCAGGGGATTGGTATCAAAAGAGAAGGTTGACATGCTGTGTTTGCAGGAAACTAAAAAAGATTTAATTGACAGGAAATTATGTCAGGCATTGTGGGGTGCTTATGATGTACAGTGGGAATTTATCCCAGCAATTAATAGAGGGGGTGGTTTATTATGCATCTGGAGTGAACAAACCTTTAAATTGGAACATAAGGTGGGAGGGGCTGGGTTTTTATTCATAGTAGGACAGTGGGTTGCTGATGGCACAAAAGTCAATATAATAAATGTATACTCACCTTGCGAGATAAATTAGAAAAGGCTATTATGGGATAGCATCAGACAATTGAGAAGCATGAACATGGATGGTCTGTGGTGTATCACAGGTGATTTTAACAACATTAGAAGCCCTGGCGAACGCGTAGGGATCAGTACGAGTTCTGCAGATGGAGGTAATATAAAAGAATTCAATGACTGGATTGATGAGCTAGAGGTGGATGATGCACCGTGTATAGGAAGGAAATTTTCATGGCATAGGCCCAACGGATCTGCTAAGAGCAGATTGGATCGCTTCCTTATCTCTACTGAATGGATGCATAAATGGCCTGGATCAATTCAGACCATACTGGAGCGAAATTTCTCTGATCATTGCCCGGTATTACTTAGATCTTCGACTGTCGATTGGGGCCCGAAACCTTTCAGGGTCCTGGATTGTTGGCTACAGGATAGGTCTTTTAAGCAAGTTGTAAAAGACTGTTGGAATTCGAATGATATACCTGGATGGGGGGGTTTGTTTTAAAAGAAAAATTAAAGAGACTGAAACAGAAATTGAAAGAATGGAACAAAGAGCATTTTGGAAATTCCCAGACCAAGTGGAAGCTAATCCAATCAGAACTAAACAAGCTCGAATCTGACGCTGATGGTAGGCAGCTAAATGCAGATGAGATTAAGAAGAGAAATCAGCTCCAAGAGGACCTCTGGACTGCAGCGACAACAAATGCCTCAATACTTAGACAGAAGGCTAGAACGAAATGGATCAAAGAGGGGGATTGCAATTCCAGATTTTTTCACTTAACGGTAAATCGAAAAAGGAGATCAAACTTGCTGAAAGGGGTCATGATTAATGGGTGCTGGACTGAGGAGCCAATTAGAGTCAAAGAGGAAATCCTTTCTTTTTTCAGAAAAAGATTTGAAGCTACTGATCGGATTACTCCAAATCTGGATGGAGTATCGTTCAAGACCCTTGACTTGCAGCAGCTGCAGGTTTTGACAGATCGTTTTGATATTTCTGAGATAAAGACAGTCGTTTGGGCATGTGGAAGTGAAAAAAGCCCAGGACCAGATGGATTCAATTTCAAATTCATCAAGGAATTCTCGGATATTATGCAATCTGATTTCATTCGGTTTCTTGATGAATTTTACGTGAATGCTACCTTTCCCAAAGGCGGTAATGCTTCTTTTGTTGCTCTGATTCCAAAGCGCAATGATCCAACGGGTTTGAACGATTATAGACCCATATCACTTGTGGGCTGTGTATATAAAATAGTGGCCAAAATATTAGCCAACAGATTAAAGAAGGTGTTGCCTTCTATCATTGATCACCGACAGTCAGCTTTCATTGAAGGAAGGTAACTGCTGCACAGTGTTCTAATTGCTAATGAAGTAGTAGATGAGGCAAAGAGAACAAATGGAAGCTGTCTAGTGTTTAAAGTTGATTACGAAAAGGCTTACGACTCAGTTGATTGGAAGTTTTTGTACTACATGATGAAAAGGATGGGTTTTGGATCAAAATGGATTTCTTGGATTGAAGGGTGCCTAAAATCTGCCTCTATCTCCGTGCTGGTCAATGGTAGCCCAACAGCTGAGTTTACACCACAACGAGGTCTCCGGCAAGGTGATCCTTTAGCTCCACTGTTATTTAACATAGTGGCTGAAGGTCTCACGGGGATTGATGAGAGAGGCGATTACTAACAATTTATATGAAGGATATAAGGTGGGCAAAAATCTGATCGATATCAGCATTTTACAATACGCGGATGACACCATATTTTTTGGGAAAGCATCCCCTAAAAACATCAGAACTCTGAAGATAATGTTGAGGGGTTTCGAAATGGTATCTGGGCTGAAAATTAATTTTTCTAAAAGTAGCTTTGGAGTGTTTGGGGTGGATGAACAGTGGACCACTCAGGCTGCTAGATTTCTGAACTGCAGAACTTTAAATATTCCTTTTACATATCTTGGCATTCCTATTGGGGCAAACCCAAGAAGGTGTAAAGTGTGGGAATCCTTAATCAGGAAATATGAGAGAAAGCTGGCTGTATGGAAACAAAAATATTTATCCTTTGGGGGGAGGGTCACCTTGATTAAATCAGTTCTTAACTCAATTCCTATCTTTTTATTCTCTTTTTTCAGGGTTCCTAAGAAGGTGTTACGGAGGCTGGTTAGGATTCAAAGATCCTTCTTGTGGGGTGGAGGTGATGGAAATCATAAGATTGCATGGATTAGATGGGATAAGATATGTCAACCTAAAGAATGTGGGGGGCTGGGTATGAAAGATCTAGCTATATTTAACCAGGCCTTGCTTGGGAGGTGGATGTGGAACCTTCAACATCAACAAGGTGAACTTTGGGTGAATTTCCTGGAATCAAAATATGGGGGATGGAGGAACATGGAGGGCCTTACAAGAAACAGCAAAACTTCTATATGGTGGAGAGACCTTGGATTAACATGTTTTCCTAGCGAAGGTAATGGTGGTTTTAGGAGTGGTTTTAGGTGGAGGGTGGGCAATGGATTAAGCATATTATTTTGGGAGGATGATTGGAGAAACGAAGGAATACCTTTGAAGGATAAATATCCTCGCCTTTTCCTTCTTTCTCTCCAACAACAAAACAGCATTCAACAGCTGGGTGTTCAATCGGAGGAGGGGTGGGTGTGGCAGCTTCAATGGAGGAGGCACTTTGGGGAACGGGAGATAGAGTCTATCATCGGATTTATTGAAGACATAAATGAGATTGATATATCCCCACAGCAGCCTGATACTTGGCAGTGGATGGGCGACCCGAGTGGATTATACACTATAAGCAGTGCTTACTTCTTCCTACAATCAAGTGAAGCTTTTCCTGATCAGTGTGAAGTTTATAAGGCGATTTGGAAGATTAAAGCACCTCACAAAGCTCTATGCTTTGCATGGAGACTTATTGAAGGAAGACTGCCTACCAAGTTAAAGTTAAGTAGGAGAAATGTGGTCCTTGATGACTATATGTGCCCATTCTGTGGGGTTATTAATGAGGAGGAGTCGCATTTATTTTTCAGCTGTAACAAAATTAAGGCAATATGGTGGGAATCTTTGCAGTGGATAAATTTCGTGGAACCTTTCTCTGAATCCCCGAAACAGCACTTCAGACAAAATATTTTCCTATTCAATGAAGGGATTACTTCGCACAGATGGCTTGTTTGGTGGTTAGCTTTGACCTGGACGATTTGGCGGCATAGAAACGATATTCTGTTTCATGAACACAGATTCGTTCACAGTAAATTGATGGATGACGCACTCTTCATTTGTTGGTCATGGTTGAAGAACTTGGACAAAGATTTTGATATATCTTATCATTTCTGGACTAGTAACTTGAGGGAGGCTTTTGTATTTAGGGGTGGGGTTACTAGATACTAGACAAATTTTTTGCTTTTTGGTACAGACATCCGCACTGTCCTTTGGCCTCATAATTCAGTTGTTTCTTGTATTATGTTGCCACGGGATAGTTCTGGATTATACACACCCTTGTAATAGTACCTCTTGTACTATCTTTTTACCTATATATATATATATTACTATTTTTGCTGATCAAAAAAAAAATATGGAAGTTCTGAGATGATATTTCATTTCTTTACCCTAATGTATGATTGTTTCATTTGTGATACTCAAATTTGTTGCATGACAAGATGCACATTCCGTGCAGGAGGCAGCCATTGAAGACTATTTCAAGCCTCTAGACAAGGAAGCTGAGATTATAATGAAAATGCAAATACAAAGGGAAGAGAGAACTTCAGAGATTATGATGCAGGCACTGGAGAAACAAGCTACGCTTCAACAAGCTGAAGCTGAAAAAAATGCTACTAAGCATCAAGTTGACAACACTGAAACCAATCTGAATGAATCTGAGATGATGGAAGAAGAGAAAACTTTGAAGGAGATGTTGAAAGCACTGCAACAAGAAGTTTTGCTTGAGAAAGCTGATAAAGAAAGTTCTGTTAATGCGCATCAAGCAGACAATTCTCCTATCAACTTGAGCTCAGCATCTACAACCACTTCTAAATGAAGCTGAGATTATTTTGAATCATTGGTGATTCCTTATTTTTATTTTGTAGCTTTGAATTGCATTTAAGCTTGCCTCCTGAAATGTCAATCATCCTTGGCGAATTCAACTAACCAAGGCAGGACTAGGGCATATTTGTAGTTTATTTGTTTTACTAATTTTATTCAATAAAGTTTTCATCTTTTTTAGGAATGATCAAATTATCTAGATTGACGTGGATATAGATTGACGAATGGTGTGTCTTAGGATGTAATGGAAAAAAAGTTATAAGTTTGGTGGAGAGTTAGACCCATTGTTATTTAAGTTCCATATAGTCTATTTTTAGTCTTTTTTCTCTTCATTTCCTTCCTCTTTTTTCCCTTCTTTTATTTTATCTTATTTTCTCTTTCCATTCTCCTTCCCTTCCATTTTTTTTCTTTTCCAACCTCCTCGTATCTATTATTTTATTTATCACCGATTCCAATTAGCATGGATTAAAGGTCGTGTTGATGTTGATTAAATTATATAAGTTTTTTCATGAGATATGGTTAATTAATAAACTTTAAAATGAAAACAACTTCGGAAAAATATGTTTATGCTAGTCTGCACATCTTACGTTCATCTTAGCAGAGGGTGCATTCTGTCAATTAATGTAGATAAATATTGAGGAAATGTGATAGTTTAGAGTCATAGAGACCTATTATTAGTGCTGATTTCATATTGAAATGGGAAATTTCATATGCAGAAAATATATTGATTTAGAACTATTTTGATTTTATTTGCAAGTACTATTCTACATTAGTATGAGTGGAAAAAAGCAGCATTGCAAATGAAAAATAAAGAATGCCATAATAAACTTAAGCTCATTGTAATATGTCAAAATGACTTATAAAGTTATTATAATAATTACAATTTTGAATTGTGTAACACCCCAATATTTTTATATACGTGTTAAATGTGTAATTTAGGAAATGTTTTAGATCAATTAGTAATATGTGATTAAAGGATTTTTTACCTAGAATAGAGATTAGAAAAATTTCAATACAATACTCCTAGGTAATAAATTACTAATAGGTGACAAGAAAATCTAGAATAGAATTTCTAGGAACTTTACTA
>PYAF01000502.1:50563-61028 GCA_007407185.1 Glycine tomentella | reverse complement strand
TCGATTAAAATGTTCATGTTTGATTTTCCAGAAAACTTATGAACAAAATAATCGATTCCTTTAAGCCAGTAATCGATTAAACCAGTTCTAGGCTATTTTTCCAAAATACTTAGCTTTTTCTTCAATATCAAATTAATCACTTAAGATCTAAATGATGCAATGCTTGTGTGATGAATGAATGATATGCAAACAATACTTGATCATCATAATGCTTTCTTTTCCTTTTACATTTTAATCACAAGCTTCAATCTTCATTCTTGAGTCATGTTGAAAGCCAAAACTTCCAACTCTTGAACTTTGCTTGATTCTTCAAGTTGCTCCCCCTCAATTCAACATGAAGGTGTGTGCCTGATCATGAAATTCAGTCTATTCTTCAGTTTTGTCATGACACACCTACCGGAGGTCATTTTGGTCCTCAGAGGACCGCTAGGAAAGTATTAGACTGTGGGTTCTTTTGGCCCACCTTGTTTAGAGATGCTCATCACTTTACCACCACTTGTGAGCAGTGTCAGAGAGCAGGAGACACAATTACACATAGAAATGAGATGCCTCAGCAACCCATTATTTTTTGTGAGATTTTTGATGTCTAGGGTATTGATTTTATGGGTCCATTTCCTATTTCTCATGGTTTTTCATATACTTTGCTTGTTGTTGTGGATTTTGTGTATCTAACATTTTTTGCAAGTTTGGTGTGCCTAAAGCCATTATCAGTGACCAGGGGAGCCATTTCTGTAACCGGTCATTCGCATCCTTGCTTCAGAAGTATGGGGTTGTGCATAGAGTTACTACAACTTATCATCCCCAAACTAATGGCAAGCAGAGGTTTTTAACAGAGAGATTAAGCAAGCGTTGCAGAAGGTGGTGCAATCAAACAGGAAAGATTGGAGCAAGCTTCTTGAGGATGCTTTATGGGCTCATAGGACTGCTTACCGCACACCTTTGGGGATGTCTCTCTATAGGGTGGTTTTTGGTAAGGCATGTCACCTTCCAGTGGAGATTGAGCACCGTGCTTATTGGACGGTGAAGAGTTGTAACATGGCATTTGATAAAGCGGGTATGCAAAGGAAGCTTCAGTTGCAAGAGCTTGAGGAGATTCTTTTAGAAGCCTATGAGAACTCCAAGATTTACAAGGAGAAAGTGAAGAAATTCCATGACTCTAGGATCCGTAGAAAGGAGTTCCATATTGGCCAAAAAGTGTTATTGTTTAACTCTCGCCTTAAGCTTATTTCCGGTAAATTTCGATCTAGATGGGATGGACCTTTTGTGTAACACCCCGGACGTGTTATCATCAATAATATCATAATCACGCTATCAGTGTTATATAAAAGCGGTGCGGAAGCGATAGAATCGAATTTCTTGATTTCATTATGCATGAAATATAAAACCACATCACATATCAAACAAGCCCCTGTTGATCCAGATGTAACATAAAATAACAACATCCACAGAGGCAGATATACAAAACTAAAATAAGACAATCAGAAGGAACCTCATACTATACATACAACAACAGGGTCTGTACATATACATAACAGATACTAGACCACATATGTGGTTATGCAACATAGATATGTACAGAACAATGGGTGTACACACACCCTACCCCTACACCGGGAAAAACAACACAGAGATAAAAAGAAGAACTCTTCTAGTCTTCATTTGTAGCCCATGACCACTCCAGCATACTCAGCTAGGGCCTCCTGCCCGGTGGTAGCTCCTCTTCTCTAGAAGCACCTGAAAACCACAACCCACAACAGGGGTGAGATAAACATCTCAGTAAACTCAGGGTTCTGGGAGATCCTCCCTTACCCTGGTTTACCCCCAAATACAGACACATACACGAATCATAACAAAGCCTGGGACATCATCCTGGCTATCACACATTCCCAACTATCTGGGTACTAACTGGATGCTATCAGCAACAGAGGTATCCCACCTCATACTGGCTCTCAAGCCATCTCAGACTCGTCTCACAGAGGTACCATACATAGGTGTCAACCACTGGACACTTCTCATACAAGAGAGGCACCGCCTCATCCACTAAAACAAGCATTGCCTGAGTCATCTACTCAGGACTTAAAGAATCTAGATATGGCTCATCTAAGAGGCCTTAGGCTCTAATCCCCTCGGGAAGCCCTCTCTTAGAGATACAACATATCTGTCTACTGCCTGGCATCTCCAGGACTTTCACAACACATGCCTGAGAGAGACTATCCACACATGGAGCTCTCATCCTTCAGGACTTTCAGTCCTCTGCCTGTGAGAGACTATCCACACTGGGAGCTCTCATCCCACAAGACTTCCCCTCAACTGCCTGAGAGCGACTATCCTCACAGGGAGCTCTCATCCCTCAGGACTTCCAGAAACTGGCCTGAGGATAACCACTCAGGACTTTCATCATCACTGCCTAAGGAAGAACATCCATACAGGGCAATCCATCCTTAGGACTTTAGGCGGAGAGCAGTGGCACCTCCCAAGGAGTATCAGCCATTCCAAGGGAGTCCTCAAACTCTTCCTCTGACTAGGGAACCTCATCTAGCCCGATACTATTCCAATATCCTATAGATTCCAGCACTGACCATCTTATGGTCTTTATCTCATAAAGAGTCACAGAACAATGTGACTGAAAGTACCGTTCATCATTTCAGAGGCCCAAGGCCACACACCTGAAGCCACAGGTGCCAAAACACCAGACTATCTCAGTGTCTATCCTAGGGTTCATCATTTCAGCCCAGCACACACTAGGCCATCATATATTCATATTTCTCGAACGGTCTGAGTTTCACTCAGGCTCCAAACACATATAATCAACAATGACAAGCCACCATGGCCTTTCTCATGCCAGATATATATATATATATATATATATATATATATATATATATATCACCAATTGCATGGCATATCTAAACATCACCCACTTGGGTGGCAACCAGAAGCAAGGGAAAAACCCCAGAACAGTGAGCTTACCTGACAGTTGTGCCTGCAACTCCAGCCTCTTGAATAATGGTCTGCTTCTCTGACACCTCGTGTCAAGCCCTATCAAGGCAACCAATCGCATATCACAGACCATTCAAGCACATAAACAACCATAAGCTCATCAGATAGTCCTCAGCTGCCTTAGAGAAAGGAACCTCAGTCCCTTCTATCAACCCAGGTTATCTACCTAAGGTTCCTCAGGCTCATCCTCTACAAGCCTTTCCATAGACCCTCAGTGGTCTATCTCAGATCAAACATGGCCTCAGAGTCCCCATATACTCAACCCAAGCCATTCACAATGAGCATCACAACTCAAACCACCCAATAACTCAAATCAAGTGACTCTGTCCAAGTCACACATGCACAACCTAGAGCCAAAACCAACATTCACCAAATCACTAACTGAAAGCTAATCCTTCCTCCTCACATCATCCTAAACACATATCTCAACTGGACCCAGAGCTAATTCTAGCTCTATCACAAATGGTTCACTATTCACCCAAAACCCCAAATCTTAAAACAACCAAGGAATCTCGAGTTTCTTACCTCTATGGCGACACAGAAGACCTCTAAGACACTCCTCCAAGCTTGGGTGTCCATAGGTAGCTGCCAATCCTCTCCAAACTCGAGTTCTTCAACTTCTCATGAGAATGGGGTTTCTCAAAGCATGGGGTTTTTGGTGAAATGAAGGAAGGATTCTAGCTCACAAGTGATTTTCAGGAGGTTTGATGGGTTTAGGAAGTGTTTAGGGTCACAAAGCAAGGTAATGGGAGCTTGGGAACCTCTCCCATGGCTGCTGGCGTCCAGAGGAAGAAGAAGAAGGTTTTCTTCTTCTGAAAATCATGACAGCCCTTATATATTGGGCCTATCCGAGGTCTGGCGCGATTCGCGCCAGACCTGGCGCTACCCGCACCAGAATGGCGGTGGGTCTGGAGCCCCCAGCGCTATCCCTGCGCCTCCAGCAGCGCCAGCTGGCGCTAACCGCGCTGCACCCTTAACAGAGTTTTCTGCTAAAGGATCTCGGTGCTATCAGCGCGGGATCTGGTGCCACCCACCCCGCAGTGAGGGTCCTTACATTTTGTTATTACTAATGTTTTCCCTATGGTGCAGTTGAGATTAAAAATGAAGCTACCGACAAAGTCTTGAAGGTCAATGGTCACCAACTTAAAGCATTTCATAAGGGCCCTTAAGTGGAGGAGGAGCTGGTGGAGGACATCTCTTTGGTCCTACCAATTTTGTGTGAATGACATTTTGGGAGTTTCCTTTTCCTTTTTTTTATTTGTTGTCTCTTTGTTTGCATTTCTTTGCATGCTTGCATTAAGGACAATGTGCATTTCAAGGGGGGGTGAAGGATCCTAAAAATCTGTTTCTCTGTTATTTTCTCTTTTCTATTTTTTGTCTGTTTATGTTTTGTTTTCTGTTTTTTATTTTCTGTCTGTTTATGTTTTGTTGCTATCTATTTTTCATTGTCTGTTGGTTTCTATTTTCTGTTTATCTGTATGTTTGTATTTTGCTTGTCTATTTTAGTTTGAGTCTGTATGTTTTTGTTGTCTGTTTCTATTTGCTGTTTCTATTTTGCTGCTGTTTTTATTGAATTTAGGCACTTTTTCATGTTTTTCATAGGATTTTCAACTTGTATAAATTGTGAGCAATGTTAAAAAGTTGGTTGGATTGAGAGGTTTCATACTTGATGTGAATCATTGTTGCAATTGTTGAAGTAAAAAGTAGGCTTGAGTAATAGAATTTAAGATGAACCATGTGTGATAGAATTATGCCTTGTGAGTTTTTGAGCCTTTGTGGATATGTTCTTTCATGTGTGATTTCACCCTTGTACTAGATTGCTCCATGTTTTGCCTTGCCTCTTTTGACATTCCTTGTTGCACATGCTTTGATTGAGATGATTTAGGCCTTCTTTCTTTTAGCCACTAGCCAAATAAACCTATCCTTGTTTTGATATCCATTGTCACCCTCTTTTGATCCTTTAGCCTTTTCTTTCTTGTTTAGCTCATTAAAAACTAAAAAAATAAAAAAAAATGGAAAACCATGTTATCCTAACTTTAGGGAGAAAAAGGGCTTTGGATTTGGGAGTGGGTTTCAAACAAGTGTGGGGTATTTGTATTTTGTTTTGTTTTGAAAGAGAAGAAAAGAAAAAGAGAAAAGAAAGAGTTCAAATAGCAAAAGTTCAAAGGAAAAAAAAAAGAAAAAAAATTGTGTATAAGCAAAGAAAAATAAGTTCAAGCAAAGAAAAAAATATGCAATAAAAATTGTTATGGTTCATTTTCATCCTTGTAAATTCTTTTAAATTTCATCCTATTGTTTCTACCCTTCTTTTATCTTGTTGGCTTGCTCCCCATTGCCCCTCTTTTCTCTTAAGTTTTAGCCTAAATATCCTTTTCTTATCCACCTTTACCTAAGCTATTCATTACAAGCTAATAAAGTCCTTTTGATCTTTTGATGCATGTGTATTTCAAGTTGAATGAATTAGAGTCTTGTCAATGCTTGGATGTTCTAGTTACATGTGGTGTTTGAGTGTAAATACAAGCCATGCACATTATATGAGGTTGAGTGTCACCCTTTGAGAGAATTCTATCACCTTGGTGCATTCTTAATCCTAAACTTGACTACTTTTTCACTTGCACTTTGTAATCATGTTTTCATGCATTGTTTGTTACCTCAATATTATTCTTCCATCTTTCATCTCTCTCACTTTTGTGCATTGTTATGATCCATTGAAAAATATGTGTGCCTTGTTCATACCCTTTTTGGTTTACTTAATTTGAATTTTTCTCTTAGTCTTTCTTTTAGTTTTGCCCAGGAGTGCAAATGTTTAAGTGTGGGGTATTTTGATGGAGTTCTTTTAGTTAAATATTTTTCTATCCTTCTTAGCTTAATTGACTTCTCTTAGACTTTTATTTTTTCATTCTAATTCAGTTTTTGTCTTAGACAAGTAACTGGGCTTAATTGCTAATTGTAGCGTATTTTTGGATTTTATGCTCACTTGACCTATCTGCCTTGTATAGGACCTACAAAGCTCTACAGAACTCTGAATGGAGCGTTCTAGTAGTCCTTGGAAAGATAACAAAAAGATCTACAAGTTTGTCATAAATAAGCCGAGCCATTTGGAGGGTCATTTTGGGCTTCAAAGTCAGAATCACTGCACTTATATTTTGGGCTGCGAATTTGATTTTTATGGTTGTAAATAGTAAATAATTAGAATTGATGAATTTGTTCATGGTGTAAAATATAGGAACACTTCACACTTAACCAAGAGCGGGGGTGAATTGGTTAGGCTTGGTAATTTAAAAAAATTTATGGATCAAAATCAGAGTTTTTCCCTTTTTGGATCTTTATCACTTTTGTAACCAAGAACTTTTATCGAAACTTCAACCCAAGAGATGTAATGCTTCAAGAATTTGGTAGATAACAAGAATTCACAAAAGAAAACCAAATATGCAGAATTAAATCAACACACAGAGAGTTATACTGGATCACTTCAAACACTATGAAGCTACATCCAGTTTTCTTCTACTCAACACTAGAGTAGAGTTCCACTATTGTAAATTTCAATTCTTACAAGTTATTATAAGTCTCTCTTTATCAACCCTAGATCAAGTTCAGAAATCTAAAACACTATTAGATTCTTAGAGACAACCCCACTGAGAACACTACTCAGTAAACCCCCTAGAGAAACATTATCTCTAGATTACAAGCAAGAAACTCATTTACAATAGACAAACCTACACAAATTTTAAAAGAGAATTACAACTTCAAAGAATAAGGAAAGAAGTCATCTGATGATCCAAAGAATGATATGCATAAGAATGATTTCACCAGGTTCAATGCAGAATACAAACTCAGAACATAAATTTCCTTAAGCTTTGAAAAGAGAAAATCTTGCTTCACTCATCCCTTAAAGACCCATAAGAGTTTTATGGAAGCAAGAACTCAATGAACACAGAAATATCACTTAAAGAGTGTTTAGAATGACTTAGAATGCTCAGAATACGAATTACTCAAGTCAGGAAATCAGCTGAGCATGGGTTCTATTTATAGTGATATTTGTAACCGTCTGTAATATTAAAAGCGCTCCAATAATCGATTATTTAGCACTTGTAATCGATCACATACGCTTTTGTAATCGATTAAATCGTTCATAATGATTCTGGGTAACAATAAGGAACAATTTAATCGATTATTCCGACGTGTAATCGATTAAATCCGGCATGATGAAAAATATGTTTGAACTATGTAATCGATTACAATAATTGGTAATCGATTAAATCTGGCACTATGAAAAATATGTTTGAACTATGTAATCGATTACAATAATTGGTAATCGATTAAACCAGAGATATGGTATTTTCTAATTGGCTTATGTAATCAATTACAGCTTGGTGGTAATCGATTGAAAAAGTCACCAAGGCAGATTATATGTGATCAAAGACAAAATAATCGATTATTCCGATAATGTAATCAATTAAACTGTTCTTGAAAAATTTCCAGAAATCATTAAGAAAAAAATAATTGATTCTTTGCCTGTTATAATCGATTAAACCAGTGAAATGCTATTTTTCCAAAAATACTTAGTTTATTTTAAAAACTTAAAACAATTTACCAATGCCTTGTGATTTAATTCTCAAACTTATGAATGATATGAATGCAATGATTGGATCATCAGAAAACTTCCTTCCTTTTACATTTGATCACAAGCTTTTCTTCAATGCTTTAAAGGCATGTTGAAAGTTCAAAACCATCCTTTCTTGAATCGAAGTTCTTTGTGCTTTAAGCAACTCCCCCTCAAATCAACACATGGCCCATTCTTTTCTTCATACTTAGTCACTATATATTAGTGACATTGGACAGACTTTACACGTTACATTACATTAGTAAAAATAGTTTTTACATTTTTCTCTTTAAGTTTTTAGGATCAAAACTCTTGCTCTTATTTTCTCTCAACTGTTATTCCTTGTTCTTCATTTTTGTTTTGCTTTTCTTCCATTTTCGTGCAATCATTCCATGGCCCTTTCACTGATGATGATCATGGGAGGCTAATTACTCAATCAATCCAAGGATCCAACCCAAGCAAAAGGAGAATTTGAGTTCTGGTTTGGTATTTCGAATTATGTTTGAATGTTCACTTTCTTCTTCAATTGCTATTCTGTTTTCATGATTATGAATGTGTTTAGGATTGAAAACAGATTAGGTTATGAATTCATTTCCTAATTTCGAATATTAATCACAGATTAATTGAATGATATTTCAGTTAGGGTTGTGGTTTCAATCAATTTAGGGGTTAAGTCGATTGAATTGCTTCTAATTAGACTGAATGAACTTTCATAATAGGATAAATTTCTGAGAACAATGATGATTCGAATAGCTTGGTGTGGTGAATTGGATTGATGCTTTAATTATTTTAGTTTTTGTGTTGTTCTTTAATCTTAGTTTATGTTTTTGCAAGTTTTACTTATGCATATAAACTGTTCGATAAAAATCCCCCCTTACTGTTATTAGTGAGTTGAAGTTAGAACCATATTGATAGTGTCTCTGAGTCGACCTAGGTTAATTCTGTGCTACAGAATTAGTGTAGTTAAATTGTTTTAGAGCGTTATGGCAAACGCTTATCAATGGTTTCTGTGTAGTTCATCACAAACATCTCATACTCATGAATCAAGGCATGTTTCCTTGATCTACGTACTTCATTCGTGTCTTTATGGGTAACCTCTAACATTTCTCATATCTCCTAAGAGCTTTTACACCTAACAGTCCTGAAAAACTCATTAGAAGAAAGTGCAGAGGTGATCGTATTTTTAGCCTTAAAATCATATTGCACAATTCTTTTTTCAGCATCTATCGTTTCATCCCATTCTTTGGGAAACAATTTACTATTAACAGTTTTCATTGGGACCAAAGGACCTTTCTCAATAGCATTCCATGCACCGGGATCATTAGATTGAATAAAAATCTGCATTCTTTTTTTCCAAAAACTGAAGTGTTCTCCCTCAAACATCGGTGGGCGATTTAGGGAGGCACTCTCTTTGAAAGTAATCTGAGTGGTATTCATTTTCTTTATGAAAGATAGTGATCTTGAATAAATCTCAAGAACCAGCTCTTGATACCAATTGAAAATACAATGAACACTCTTCAAATAACCAAGAGGGGGGGGGAATTGGCTAAAATAGTCTTTTAAAACTTTTCTTTAAAATAATTTGCGGAATTAAAACTTGGATCATATCACTCAATCACCCTTTATCAAAATCAGAATTTTCTTTCAATCTAAATTCACCTTGGAATGCATGTAATGTCTGAAATACTTCTTGTTGATTGTATATTGATTTCCAAATATAAGCAATGAAAGAAACACAGATAAAGAACATAAGACACAACAATTTATACTGGTTCATCTCACAAACTTGGAAGCTACATCTAGTGTCTTCCAACCAACACTAGGTTAGAATTTTCACTAAATCAAATTATTCTTTTACAAACAAAACAAGTGATTATCTCTATCAACCCTAAACAAAGATACTGAATTCTAAAACACTATTAGAATATAGATCACAAAGATTCTGAGAATCCTACTCAGATCTTTACCTCTTGAAAACTCTACTCAAGAAAGCTTGAAAGAACCAAAATGTTTTACACCACAGAATTCTAAAATAGAAATTCTAAAAGAAAGAGTTCAAGAACTACATAACCTGAGATCCTTAACAGATGATGAATGAATGTTTGAAGTTACCAATCAATTAGGTTGAATGAATGTCAATGCACAAACTAATCTTTCTTGAAATCTCTTTTTTCTCACAAACACATCATTTCAAAGTCAATAACTCTTTGATCTTCTCATAAGATGTGTCTCTAAGTAAAATCAGTTTCTTAAACTTTTGAATGCACTTAGAGCTTTTGGTAAGACTCAATCTCAAAAGTATATTTCCTTCCCAAAAATTGTTCTCATGCATTTAAGTGCAGACCCATAAAACCTTTAAATAGAAAACTGATTTAACAAAGTGTAATTGTTGCGACTATTCCGCACACTACGACAAGTGCACCGATCGTTTCAAGTAATAAAATAGGTAAGTGAGTATCGTTCTCCACAGGGATTGGGGTGAAATTCACAGTAAGATTAATGCAACGTGATTGAAAATAAAACAATAAATGTTGAAGAAAGTTGTTGTTGATTGCTTGTTTGTTAAGTAAAAACAGAAATTAAATAAGCAGTAAATTGAATCAAGAAATTACCAATGAAAGAATAATTGTGGTCAGGCACAATCCCCTTTGCTTCCTACCTCATTCACTTGACTGGTTTATCAGTTTAATTTACACAAATGATAAATCTCTCCTAATTTCGTAAATCCTAATTTATTAGCGACTTATCCCTTTAATTTGATCGAGAATCCTAATCCCTTAGCGATCCTGTCAAACTAAGCATTTAGAGAATATATCATATGGGTTTCTTGTTATGATTGCTCAGAGAATAAATCTTTTCTAA
>PYAF01000502.1:37692-50463 GCA_007407185.1 Glycine tomentella | reverse complement strand
TCAGTTTAATTTACACAAATGATAAATCTCTCCTAATTTCGTAAATCCTAATTTATTAGCGACTTATCCCTTTAATTTGATCGAGAATCCTAATCCCTTAGCGATCCTGTCAAACTAAGCATTTAGAGAATATATCATATGGGTTTCTTGTTATGATTGCTCAGAGAATAAATCTTTTCTAAATTAGTTAATCCCTAATACCTTAGTGAATTAACCCTTTAACCTGAATGGAAAACCTAATTCCTTAGTGAAGTCTATCAGTTTAAGCATTAAAAAGACCATATTATAAGTTCTGCATTCCCGCATTCCTATTCCTAGGTAATGAACAAATGTTATTCTAAACAGGTTAGAAATTAGAACCCCAACGTTCCCATTGTGAATCCTAACCCTCAGTACTTAATCAGAGTGATCAATTCCAAATAAGAATAGAAATAAGTGCAGAATAGAATAAAACAATCAAACATTATTATTCAATACCAGTCAAATTACAGAGGAATTCACATCAGTTCATGACCTTCTCACAATACAAGATTTAGCCTGCCATAGGTCTCAAAAACATCAAAGCTGTTGAATAATACATGATTGTGCTGATACCCTAGCCTTGATTCTTGATTTCCAGGGATTTAGAATGATGTTTAGAGAATTTCTCTGGCTAATCCAATGTATTCCAAGGTATCCAAGGTCCCCAGACTCAGTTCAGAGGCTTTGTATTTATAGAATAATTTAAT
The DNA here is from genome assembly GCA_007407185.1 of Glycine tomentella. Taxonomy (NCBI): domain Eukaryota; kingdom Viridiplantae; phylum Streptophyta; class Magnoliopsida; order Fabales; family Fabaceae; genus Glycine; species Glycine tomentella. The sequence goes on along the minus strand of PYAF01000502.1, from coordinate 49,735 downwards.
TAAGGTAATAAAGCCTAAAACAGCACTCAAATTCGAAACAGATAAGTTAATTAAGGAAACAGAATCTTCTCCACGCGATCCGCGCTGTGTCCCGCGCTAACCGCGGTCTGTTCGAAAGCATGGCGCTGATCGCGTGGCTCTCCACGCTAACCGCGTGGAGTATTCGAGCTGAATGGTCTGATGCTGAGCTTGTGGCGCTGATCGCGTGGACTTGGCGCAATCCGCGTGGGTTCTTCGAGGGAAAGGGCTTGGCTTCGTGTCCCTGGCGCTGATGACGCGGCTTCGGCGCTGATGGCGCGGTGCTTGCGGCCTTCTCACGCTAATCGTGTGAACTCCCACGCTGCTCGCGTGGGATCTTCGAAACAATGGCCTTCAATTCTTCTCCTGGTGTTGGCAGCGCGGATTCCCGCGCGATCTGCGCAGGACTTTGAACTGGCTTTTCTTCTTTCTTTTGCCTTGAACTTCCTCTTTTTAACCTGAAATTACTCAAATGTATTGAAATGAGATTTAAAACAATAACATAATAAACTTAACTAATCCTAATCTATTTTCCTAATTATTTAACTAAATTATAATCTAAAACTAACCTGAAACTAAGATGTGTTTGCAACACATCAAACAATTCCCAGATTTGAAAGTTGTTGTCCCCAGCAACAGAAAGTATTCAAGACTAAGCAAGAATCAATAATCAAACACAAACCACAGGTTACAATCCTAGAATCATCATGCTGTATATGATCAAATTCAAATCAAAGCTTTCTATGGTACTTTCAATGTTGTCAATTTATGAGAGCAACTTGAGTATTCCTCACATAATTGTGTTTAATCACTCATTTACTCAAGTGTATCAGGCTATGATTACTCTCTTACTCAACAAAGTCACAGCACTACCATAAGCTTGAAAATATTCTCAACAGTTGCAAGCACGACTTGATCAAAAGGTCTTTCAGGCTTGTAACGTGGCTGGGCTAAGGGTAGGAAATTATTTGGAAAAGTAGCTTAATGAGAGGCTAGATCCAGTCCCTTAAGTCCAATCCTTGTGGTCTTCCATGCTCTTTTGTCATTCTCTTTTCAAAACCTGGTACTTTATTCAAACTATTTATTCTAAGTAAAAATAAAAACAGAATAATAACTTTCTTTTTGAATTTTTGGATTTTTTTTTTAAAATAAAACAACAATTAAGACAGTTACTGCAGCTTCTCAAGTTTTCCAGCTGATGGTCTTATTGTGTTCCAACTTGGCTCATGCTTGTTTATTCCCATTCTTCACAACCAATTGGATTCACTTGTATTTCTACATCTCTTGATGGACAATTCCCTGCTTTTCTGCTGTTATGGACTTATATCAAACCTTTCTAGCCTCAGGGAGGTTGGTCAAATGGACATGGCTCTGATTTGGGTAATTTGAAATGAAAAGCTCAGGTTCAAATGAGGTGCAAATGGAAAATAATTGATTGTTGAGTCAATTTGGCCCTGGTTTTAGAAGAAAATTTGCCTTAATTATATCAAGTCACACCTGCATCCAGAGAAACAATTCAAGTTCTAGAATACCATGAAAATGGAGTCTCTCGGAAGAAAATTTACCGTTGTTTGGCTCAAATCCTTACAGGTGTTAGAACTCAAGTCAATCTCAGTTGACTCATTTCAAGCATCATTTCAACTTCAACATGCATTTCACATACCAACTATCATAATCCTATTCATGTATCATGCAGTTCATGCTATGTTTCATTTCATCAAGCTTTCATCAAAGAAATCCTATCCATCACTGTGTCCATTCACTTTTTATCTTGAAAATCTGATGTGCTGCTTATTTATTTTTATTTTTGAAAAATTCTGTTAGGCGTCATTTGTTCCTTGACTGTGATTTGCGAAATAATGCGTAATGACCATTCCCAGATTTATATGTTGTTGTCCCCAGCAACCACAAATAAGGTCACAGTGCTTTGGAAAATTTCAGCATTATTTAGAAAATCGCATCCTACTCGAACATTGATCTAAGCAGTTTTTATTTGCAATTGAAATCAGAAAAAGTACTATATATATAAATGCAGAAATGTAAATGTGCAGAATGTATGATAATGTTAAAGTGCAGAATCCCAAAATAAACATAAAAACCAGAAAACATAAAAATAAAGAATCCGGTTCACTCCTCTTCCTCTCCTCTCTCATCAACAACTGCAGCCTCTGAAGTCTGAGGAGGCTTTGTAGCTGCTGCATCATCTGAAGGTGCAAGCGGGGTCTCTGTGGCTACTGCAGTTGCGACAGAAGGTGTAGGAGGATCTGCGGGTGCTGTGGTATCTGCTGGTGGAATCTGGTACTCTGATGGTGGAATGCCCAAGTGCCTGCATACAGCTCCAAGCATGCTAGTCTGCTGGGCAAGTTGAGTCCTGACAAACTCCTAGAAGGCCAAATAAGTGGGGGAATCTGTGTAGAGTGGCTCATGTCCAGGAGTGGTGGAAAAAGCTGTGACTGGTGGTGGTGGAATCTCTGCTGGCTGTAGAGCCTCTGGTTCTGGTATGTCTCTAGGGCTGCGGGCGGCAAGCTCCTCAGGTTTGAGCTTTGAAGCTCGGAGAACCTGCTCATCAGCCGCTGTCTCCATGGTGTCCACATAGGTCTTGTGGATCATAAGTGGGGAGATCGGGACGTCCATAGGCTCGTCATCTGCAATTTCCACACCCGCATGGCGACACAGGTGTAGAATCAGGGAGGAATGGGCCAGCCAAGACTTGCTTCTGGCGACCTGAATCATATGAAGGATACGGTTAGAGAGAAGGTTAAAAATGTAGAGGTTACCTTCACCTCGAAGAGTGTACAGCAGGATCGCTCTCTCTACATTCACATCAGTCATATTAGTGGAAGGAATGACTGTGTGATTAATAAATTGGTGCCAAAAAGTGGCATCCCCAACCAGATCATGCTTCCGCAGCTTCTCTGGTATATAGTCCAGCCCGGATTTAGGCTTCCAAGCAGTGTATGGACCTGTGATAGCCCTTCTGATAGTGGTGGCCAGCTGAGGAACTTCATCCCTATACATCTTGGTCAATGCGTCTGGCTGCATGCTGAAGAATAAGTCATAGAAGTCGCAGCCCTCAAATGGGTCATACTGGGTGTCCAATAAATGCTCGATCGCCTTCTCGTCAAAGGAAACTTGAACACCTCTGACCCACGACATCCTGCTTCGGGAAACTGTGTCTGGATCAACATTTGCTAGAAATTCCTTCAATATAGAGCTGGAACTGGGCCCTGGGAAGCTGACCAGTCTTTGCCACTGGTGTCTGAGAATGACTTCTTGCACTGGGTTCCCTTCTGGAAGCGTGTCCCAAAGGATTTTCTTCTCTAATATAATTTTCTTTGGGAGGTACCAGGAGTCAAATTTTTCTTGGCATTCGGGCGATCTGAATCTACCCTCATCATAATCTGCTAACCTGGCCCTTTTGCTGCTTCCCGCTGTGGTTTTCTTCTTTCCTTTGGCCACCTGTTTACCCTGAACTCAGAAAAAATTCAAACATAGATGCAGGGTTAAGCAAGTGTAATTCCCAGATTGTTTCCTTCATTGGGTCAGGTCAATAATAATCAGTGATTCCCAGATTTAAAACAAATAATTTACAGGATAATTTTCCACAAGTAAATCATTACCAATTAGTTATGCTTTTAAACTAATCACTGATCATAATATCAAAAGCAACTATTCAGTCAACCACAAATGTTCAATAGAAGTGGTATTTGTCACAGCAAAATTCAAAACACAAGTCAATCCTGCTTTCTGTTCATTCAAAGTTAATCCATGGATCAATGTTAACAATTCCCAGATTTAAATCTGTTGGGACATCAATTCAATTGCAGCACCACTATCACTGTCAAACAGTTAAATTTTCCAGTCATAATTGTCAACAAAAGGTACAGTCAAATGGGTTCAATTTAGTATATTTACAAGCAAAATATGGGTCGTCCATCCCCAGATTTAATCTGTGGCAATATCAATTTCATTTATTTAATGCAGACACATTTCAAAATCTCAACAGCTTGATCAGAGATCTGGATACAATATAAGGGTGTAATTTTCAGGCAAAACAAATAGTCATCAACAACTAGAGTGATTATATGGGCCCATACAAACATATTGCATCCACTAGGTAATCCTCTAGCTATACACATAAACATTTCAAGTTTAGGGACCAAACATATATATGAATTATTTCATTAGATCAACAATCAATTCATTGCTATATCAACTCCATATAGGTCTTTTTCACCAAGAGTATATGAAAATTTGGAGATTAAAGTGACCACAGCAATTCCCTTGCTTCAATTCAAACTATCACAATATAATGGAGTACAAGTAGGACTTAACCCTATGCCTAACCATTCCCAGATTTTGGTCTTGTCCATGTAAAGCTATGCCTCCCTTCACAATTTATCCAATTTCCATCACCACACCCCATTACAACACAATATAGCTCTCTTATGCAACATCATCAATTCATCTCTCAAGGGTTTTAAGTTCCCTATCATTGACAGATTCAGAACAAGCAACATATCAAATATCCTGTTAACACAAGAACCTTAAGCACAATTTATGGACAACAAAGTCATACCTGAATAACTGGAATCAAACAAATGTATCTGGGCCTTATTCATATCACAACATTCAAATTGTTGAAAGGCTTAATGCATTTCACTACAGTTCAGTCCAATTTCTCATTCAGGCATTTTAGCAAACATCTAATGGGCATATAATCATGTCAACACACTATGCCTATTTTGAACACATCAATATCCCAAATGATAGAATTTCCACACAAACGCATTAGTAATTCATCAAGTATCACCACATTTGCATTCCACAAAAGAATTATTAATGAACAAAGTGATTAAGTCTCTACCCTAAGGTTTCCCAAGATTGTTATCAAAACTGAATGCGAAGGTCTTAGGCAGTGAGCATTGGGTTCCTATTGTTCCTAATGGTGCCATTATTCATTACTCAGCATTTAAGGTTTAGAAAAGTACCTTGTCACCAACCATTCTGCACTTGGAAACTTTTGGTGCAGAGGGAGAGAGTGAAAGCAAAAGAGAGTGCGGGTTTGAGAGAAAATGAGAATAAGAATTAGAGAGTGAAGGTGGAAGAGGGCTTAAAGCACGGTTTTAACGGATTAATGGTAGTTATGGAGGCTTAATGGTGGGGCTGGGGAGGAGGCGAGAATGAGGGAGAAGTTTTCGGGGCTGAGTGAAGTGAGGCGCGAATGAAGAAAATTTAAAATAAAAACAGTTTCCGCAACCTCGTGCGGTTAGCGCGGAACGCGGCACGGATTGCGCCATAAAGCACTGGAGGGTCTTTTGTTTCGTCTAATTCGCGCGATTCGCGCAGGATCTCACATGGGTATTGGAAGGACCCTTAGCCTCGAATATCTCGCGCTACCCGCGCCATACTTCACGCGACTAGCGTGGAACCTTCAAAATTAACAGCCAAGGTTGAACAACTAGCGCTGATCGCCCCACTACTCACGCTATTCGCGTGATTTAATACAGAAACAAGTCCATGGGTTGAGTAACTCGCGCGGTTAGCGCGGATGTCACGCTGTTAGCGTGACGTAGCCGTGGCTGTGGCGAGGATGGCGCTGCACTTGGCGCGAGTAGCGCCAATTTATGCAGATGAGGAGGCCTGACTAGAGCACGCCACGCGGTTAGCGTGACTGTCACGCGTTTAGCGTGGGTGGACCGAATGCTTGGCGCGGTTAGCGCGACTCCTGGCGCGGTCAGCGCCACACCTTTGCACAATCTTTTTCTTTCTTTTTACTTGGCTTTTTATTTCATTAACATACTATTATGACTATAATTGAAAAACATGCATAATAATAATAATAATCCTAAACTATCAAAATTTTAAAGAAATTGAAATGCCTAATTACTAATGCATGTAGCTAAAGTAACTACTATGGAATATGCAGAAAGAAACACTGTAGAATGCTGAATTTACTGCTAGAAATTCTAAACAAAACTTGAAACACTATGTACATTACCAGTGGCTCGTTTAACGTCTTAAGCTAGACGCTTACTTCAGTTCAAACCTCAGTGGCTTTGAGTGGAACAGAAACTGAATTTCTGTCCACATCTCCCCCAAAATAATGTTTCAGTCTATACCCGTTTACCTTGAAAGCTCGGTCACTATCCAAGGGTGAGATTGCCACTGTGCCATAGGGGTAAACTTCTCGTACCAGGAATGGTCCAGACCAACGTGATTTCAACTTACCTGGAAAGAGTCGCAGGCGAGAATTATAGAGCGGTACTTGTTGGCCAGGAACAAACTTCTTTGGACGAATTTGGTTGTCATGCCACTTCTTTGTCTTCTCTTTGTAGATTCTGGCATTCTCATATGCAGCTAACCTGAACTCATCTAATTCATTCAACTGAAGCAACCTCTTTTCATTAGCTTTTGTTAGTTCAAAATTTAAAAACTTAGTTGCCCAGATTGCTTTATGTTCAAGTTCAATAGGGAGATGGCAAGCTTTACCATAGACAAGCTGAAAAGGAGACATACCTATTGGAGTCTTAAATGTAGTCCTGTATGCCCACAAAGCATCATCTAGATTCTTAAACCAGTCCTTTCTTGATGTTCCAACAGTTTTCTTGAGTATTCGCTTCAGTTCTCGGTTGGAAATCTCTACCTGGCCACTTGTTTGAGGGTGATATGGGGTTGCCACTTTATGCTTGACTCCATATTTGGCCAACAAACTGTCTAACTGCTTGTTACAAAAGTGAGTCCCTCCATCACTTATGATCGCTCTCGGCACCCCAAATCTGGTGAAGATATTCTTTCTTAGGAATGAGACCACCACCTTGGCATCATTGGTAGGTAAGGCAGTTGCCTCAACCCACTTGGAGACATAATCTATAGCAACCAAGATGTATTGATTGAAGAATGACTTCGGGAAGGGTCCCATGAAATCCATGCCCCATACATCGAACAGTTCAACTTCTTGGATGTTGTTGAGTGGCATCTCATCTCTGCGAGATACATTACCTGTCCTTTGACAGCTATCACACTGCAGCACAAAGTTCTTGGAATCCTTGAATAATGTTGGCCAATAGTAGCCACATTGCACCACTTTGTATGCAGTTCTATTTGCTCCAAAATGACCTCCATAATTAGAGGAATGACAGTGCCACAGAATATCCGACACGTCACTTTCAGCTACACATCTGCGGATAACATTGTCAGTGCATTGAAAATACAAGTAGGGGTTATCCCAGAAGTACCTTCTCGCATCATGTAAAAACTTCTTGTGCTGCTGCCAATTAAGGTCTTCAGGCATGATTCCAGCAGCTTTAAAGTTGGCCAGGTTAGCAAACCATGGACTGAATTGCACAGCAAGCACTTGTTTGTCAGCGAAAGACTCATTGATTTCAAACTCTGGTCCATCTTGCAAGTCTTTCTCCTGAATCTGAGACAAGTGGTCAGCAACTTTGTTCTCTACTCCAGCTTTGTCTCTTATCTCTAAGTCTAATTCCTGCAATAAAAGCATCCAACGCAGCAAGCGTGGTTTTGCATCTTGCTTATGCAACAGAAATTTCAGGGCTGCATGGTCAGTGTACACAATCACTTTAGAGCCTACTAAATATGATCTAAACTTATCTAAGGCATAAACCACAGCTAGCATCTCTTTTTCAGTGGTGGCATAATTTACTTGTGCCTCATTCAAGATCTTACTAGCATAATATATGACATTCAAACGCTTTTCTTTCTGCTGTCCTAAAACTGCACCTACTGCATAAGCACTAGCATCGCACATTAGTTCAAAAGGTAAACTCCAATCCGGAGCAATCAAAACAGGTGCAGTGGTGAGTTTGTGCTTCAAGGTGTTAAAAGCTTCAAGGCAAGAATCATTAAAGCAAAATTCTGTGTCTTTCTCCAGCAATTGGCTCAATGGCTTTGAAATCTTGGAGAAATCCTTGATGAAGCACCTGTAAAAACTTGCATGGCCTAAAAAGCTGCGAACACCATTAACATTAATAGGAGGAGGTAATTTCTCAATTAATAACAATTTAGCTTTATCTACCTCAATTCCCATTTCATAAATTTTATGGCCTAGCACTATGCCTTCTCTTACCATGAAATGGCATTTTTCCCAGTTTAAAACCAAGTTTGTCTCTTGACATCTTTTTAGAACTTTAGCTAAGTTAGCCAAGCATGGATTAAAGCAAGGACCAAAAACAGAAAAATCATCCATGAATACCTCAAGTCCTCTTTCTACCATGTCAGAGAAAATAGATAGCATGCATCTCTGGAAGATTGCAGGCACATCACACAATCCAAATGGCATTCTTCTATAGGCAAACACCCCAAATGGACATGTGAAGGTTGTCTTCTCTTGGTCCTCCGGTGCTACTGGGATTTGGTTGTACCCAAAGTATCCGTCAAGGAAACAGTAATAATCATGACCAGCCAAGCGTTCAAGCATTTGGTCCATGAAAGGGAGTGGAAAATGGTCTTTTCGAGTTGCATCATTAAGCCTTCGGTAATCAACACACATTCTCCAGCCTGTGATAGTTCTTGAGGGGATCAAGTCATTGTTGTCATTTTGGATGACCGTCATGCCCCCTTTCTTTAGAACCGTTTGGACTGGACTTACCCAAGCTGTGTCTGAAATTGGATATATCATACCTGCATCCAAAAGCTTAACAACCTCTTTTCTTACTACTTCTTTCATTGTGGGATTGAGCCTTCTTTGTGGCTGTCTTACAGGTTTAACATCACTTTCCATTAATATTTTATGAGTACAGAAGGAGGGATTTATACCTTTCAAATCTAAAATAGACCAGCCTATGGCTGACTTGTGCTCCGTGAGTACTTTCAACAATTTTTCTTCCTCAAACCATTCCATCCCTCTATTGATGATAAGTGGATATGTGTCATTCTCACCCAGGAACACATATTTCAAGTGCTCAGGTAGTTCTTTCAGCTCTACCTTAGGTGCTCATGCTGGAATATCATCTTCCCTTTTCTCCAGCTCCTCTAACATAGGTTCAGGTGTGGCTTTTTGGTCTGCATGTTGAAATTCTGCAGCAATGTCTACTGCTGCCACACTTGCTGTCTCTGCTGCAGCTAAATTTTCTGCTGCATCATTGTTTTCTGCTGCAGAATTTACTACATAATCTGCTGCTATATCGTCTGTAACTTCTTCATCTGCGGTTGCTTTTAAACCTGCTGTAATACCTGCACAGATCGCATTATCCAACACATCTAGCCTAAAACAATCATGTTCATCAGCTGGGTGTTTCATGGCATCAAACACATTGAATACAACAGATTCATCATTTAATCTTAACTCAAGCTTTCCCTGCTCTACATCTATTAATGCCCTAGCAGTGGCTAAGAAAGACCTCCCTAACAGTATAGGGATTTCACTTTCTCCCTCCATGTCTAACACAATAAAATCTGCAGGGAATATGAATTTTTCTACCTTCACTAAAACATCCTCAATTACCCCTGAGGGTTTCCTTAAAGATCTATCTGCTAATTGCAAGGATACTCTAGTAGGTTTTAATTCAGATATGCCTAGGGACTTACACATAGATAATGGCATGAGATTTATACTAGCCCCTAGGTCACAAAGTGCTATCCCTACATTTATATTTCCTATGTCTATAGGGATGTTAAAACTTCCAGGATCTTTCAATTTAGGGGGAAGTTTCCTCTGAATTATTGCACTGCACTCCTCGGTAAGTGCTATGGTTTCACAGTCTTGCAGCTTATGTTTCTTAGATAGAAGTTCCTTCATGAATTTTGCATAGTTAGGCATATTGGCTAATGCCTCAGCAAATGGAATATTGATATGTAACTTCTTAAACATGTCTAAGAACCTGGCAAATTGATGCTTCTGAAGTTGTTGCTTGGTCTGCACCAGATATGGAGGCTTCTCAAAGCGCGAAAAGTCCCACTTCTTTGGTTGAGGTGCAGAATTCTGTTCTTCTGAATTTTTTGCAGCTTTTTCTTTTGATGTATCAGCTGCTACATACTTTTTCTCCTTTCTACTCACCTCAGGTTTTTCTGGTGTAGTCAATACCTTACCACTTCTAGTTGTGATGGCCTTGGCATGTTCCCTTGGGTTTATCACTGTGTCACTTGGGAACTGGCCTTGTGGTCTCTCAGCCAACTGTTTTGCAAGTTGACCAATCTGGTTTTCCAGATTTCTGATGGAAGCGTCTTAGTTTGTTCTGTGAGCTCTTGTTTCAGCTATAAATTTTGCTGTTGTTTTTTACAGCTGCAACGCTACTTTTTCGAGCTCCGAGGGCTCCTTGTTGGGAATAGGGGGCTGCAAGTAGTTGTTAGACTTGTAGTCTAAGCCACCTCCTTGGAATTTCCTTTGATAGTTGTTTCCCAGAGCAAAATTATTGTAGTTTCTCTGATAAGGCTGTTGCTGCCTCTGCTCATTCCAAACTCCATTAACCTGCACAGGGTTAGCTCCAACAAGAATAGGGCAAACATTAGACTCATGCTCACCTTGGCAGTACTCACAGATAACATGTGGTTGGCTGGTTGCCACTTGTGTTGCAGAAACTTGCAATCTATCAATCTTTTCAGTCAATTTGGCTAGCTAATGTGCCAAAATTTTCTGCTCTGCAAGCATTGCATCGTTACTGGATAGCTGAATTGGTTCTCTCTTTGGCTGATGTGTTATGCTTTCATTTTCATTCCAGGCCAAAGAATTGATAAGCTCATATGTTTGAGCTGCTGTTTTGGACCTTATAGTACCCCCTGCTGCAACATTAACGATCATACGAGTTTCAGGAGTCATACCATTAAAGAATATACGTATCTGCTTACCCACAGGCATATCATATTGTGGACACCTCCTGATCAATTCTTGGAATCTATTCCAAGCAGCACATAGGGATTCTCTTCCATTCTAAGTAAAGTTGGTGATTTCATTCACCAATCGGTTATATTTGTCCATGGAAAAGTATTCTGCAAAAAATCTTGAAACTAAGTCCTCCCAAGTTGAGATGCTATTGGATGTTTGTCTATTCAGCCATCTCAACGCATTTCCTTTAACAGCAAAGGGAAATAGACTTAATCTCACTGCATCATCTGAGACCCCTTGGTGTCTGATAGTGTCACAGATTCTAAGAAATCTGTCAATGAAGTCATGTGGGTCTTCAAAATCTTCTCCTCCAAACTGACTACGCTCCACCAATGCTATCAATGAAGGGTTTATATCAAAATGATTAGCTTGTATTGGTGGCCTCACAATGCTGGAGTTGGGTCTTGTGAACATAGGAGCCAGAATATCCTCCATTAGTTCATCTTCCGGTCTCCGTCTTGGCTGATTAGATTGTTCTTTAGCCATCTCTGCTTCAGACTCTAATTCAGGACGTGAATCAAAGTCAAAATTTTCAGCTTCTCTCCTTCTTTGTCTAGCTAGTCTCCTTCGGATTGTTCTTTCTATTTCTGGATCAAATTGTAAATCCTCAGAACTAACTAAACCTCGCATAAACTTGAGAAGCGATTAGTAACAAAAAATTCCAATCACAAGATTAAAAACTTGTTGCGACTATTCCGTTTACCAATCCTCGGCAACAGCGCCAAAAACTTGTTGCGACTATTCCGCACACTATGGCAAGTGCACCGATCGTTTCAAGTAATAAAATAGGTATGTGAGTATCGTTCTCCACAGGGATTGAGGTGAAATTTACAGTAAGATTAATGCAACGTGATTGAAAATAAAACAATAAATGTTGAAGAAAGTTGTTGTTGATTGCTTGTTTGTTAAGTAAAAACAGAAATTAAATAAGCAGTAAATTGAATCAAGAAATTACCAATGGAAGAATAATTGTGGTCAGGCGCAATCCCCTTTGCTTCCTACCTCCTTCACTTGACTGGTTTATCAGTTTAATTTACACAAATGATAAATCTCTCCTAATTTCGTAAATCCTAATTTATTAGCGACTTATCCCTTTAATTTGATCGAGAATCCTAATCCCTTAGCGATCCTGTCAAACTAAGCATTTAGAGAATATATCATATGGGTTTCTTGTTATGATTG
>PYAF01000502.1:0-37592 GCA_007407185.1 Glycine tomentella | reverse complement strand
AATGATAAATCTCTCCTAATTTCGTAAATCCTAATTTATTAGCGACTTATCCCTTTAATTTGATCGAGAATCCTAATCCCTTAGCGATCCTGTCAAACTAAGCATTTAGAGAATATATCATATGGGTTTCTTGTTATGATTGCTCAGAGAATAAATCTTTTCTAAATTAGTTAATCCCTAATCCCTTAGTGAATTAACCTTTTAACCTGAATCGAAAACCTAATTCCTTAGTGAAGTCTATCAGTTTAAGCATTAAAAAGACCATATTATAAGTTCTGCATTCCCGCATCCCTATTCCTAGGTAATGAACAAATGTTATTCTAAACAGGTAAGAAATTAGAACCCCAACGTTCCCATTGCGAATCCTAACCGTCGTACTTAATCAGAGTGATCAATTCCAAATAAGAATAGAAATAAGTGTAGAATAGAATAAAACAATCAAACATTATTATTCAATACTAGTCAAATTACAAAGGAATTCACATCAGTTCATGGCCTTTCTACAATACAAGATTTAGTCTGACATAGGTCTCAAGAACATCAAAGCTGTTGAATAATACATGACTGTGCTGAAACCCTAGTCTTGATTCTTGATTTCCAGGGATTTAGAATGATGTTTAGAGAATTTCTCTAGCTAATCCAATGTATTCCAATTAACATAATTAAAACTTTAGAAACTAAAATCAATTGTGATACTTAAGAGACCAAAAGTACAATTAGGCCTAAACAATAATTCAATTAAGTTATTTTTAAGATAATTGGCACACTAATCATTATAATTTTATAATTGTTTATGTATTTTTTATTTTTAATATAGTATTTCAAAATTACAAAATATTTTTTTGTAATATTTTTATTTAAGGGTTAAGGTACCCATCCCGGCTAAGCCACACTTTTTAGCTCAAGCTGGAAGCTAATGATAGCTTACATGGAGAATGGAACATTACATAATAGTTTTTTTTATCAAATTCTTGAGAGGTATGGTGGATTTGCTATATTTTAATTAAATACTGTAGCTTTCTTTGCTTTCAAAACTTGCAATAAGTCTTATTAGCAATGTTACTAAATTCAGATTGATTCGACCAGGAACATGTGCCTTTAGCGGTCCCAGTCAAACATAAGATCGATCATGCAAAAGAACTAGAATGAGCTGGTGTGACCTGATTGGTTTTGCTTAAAACTGGTGACCGTCCTGGTTTGGCGACTCGGACCGGGTTGACCATCTTTATTGTTTACAAAAAAATCGTGTTGTGCTTGCGGGCTACAACGCCTAACCGCCTTCACCTACTGGCACAAGCGGGTCCATATTCGACGGAGAGAGAGATTGGGAAAAAAGAGTAGAGACATACAATGATGTTGAAAACGTGTATTAAAAAATAAAAATGAAAAGAAAAAAGTCATTTAGAATTTGAATTTGGAGTCCCAAATTCTAAAGGGATGTGCAAAAGGGTAAACAGTCATTTTTGTCTCTGTATGTGTAGAGTATTGACAAATTCGTCTTTGAAAGATAAAAACTCAAATTTTAGTCTCTAAAAGTGAAAAATACGAAAAATCTATCTATCTGTTAACTTTCAATTGTTACCTTTAATAAAAGAGCCTACGTGACACATTCAGAGACGAATCAACGTTCTACACATTCAGAGACACAAATGACTATTTAAACAAAATATAATTTAATCTTCATCTCCCCCCTCCCCCCGCTTTTATAATCGTTGCAAGCATAACATTATAATAAACACTTAAAAAATAGGAAAGCAAACATTAGTTAGAACAAACATAATAATAATCCTAATATTGATTAATAAACATAATTTGTTTATTTCTTTGAAATTTCTAAGTGACAACATTAGGTGGTCACAAAATCTAGTTGAGTCTCATTCTTTTTAAAGGATTAACATAATGGTTATGCATTTTTGTTTGAGTCTCATATTTTGGGTAAGGTATTATCACATTAAAAATTTCAGAACAATAGACATATTATGCTTATTAATAAATGTTATGCTTATTATTTGTTTGTTATAACTTATGCTTGCTTTTCTATTTTTTAGTGTTTATTGTAATGTTATGCTTGCAATGAGTAAAATGGGGATGAAGATTAAATTATATTTTTGATAAATAGTCATTTTCGTCCCTAAATGTGTAAAATGCTAACAAATTCGTCTCTGAATGTGTCACGTAGGCTCTTTCATTAACAGTAACTGACAAAAGTTAACAGATGGATATATTTGTTGCACTTTTTTCACTTTTAGGAACTAAAATTTAAATTTTCATCTTTCAGAGACGAATTTGTCAGTGCTATATACATTCAAAGACAAAAATGACTATTTACCCTTTTGCACATTTCTTTAGAATATGGGACCCCAAACTCAAATTCTATATGACTTTTTCTCTTTTCATTTTATTTTTTATTTTTTATTTTTTAATTATACAAATAAAATAATAATTAATAATATATATTTATTATATTTAAATAATATAATTAATTATTATAATTTTTAAATATTAACATATAATGTAACTAATTGTAAGAATAATTATAATAATTACTAATATTCTTAAAAAAATAATTTATCATTACGACTAAATTTAGTGCTTATACAAGTTGATCATGGGGTCTTTTTCTTTTTCCTTCGCATTTATGGATCATGACACATAGTTGGCCTTTTATATTTTGGAAAATATGATGACCGCTTCATTTGGCCAAATGATCCATTGTAAATGTTGGACACATAATTGAGCTTGTAAAACATCATCGATGAACTATTTGTAATCATTGTGGACATACGTACATGCTGCAATTACATATAAACATGGTAGGTGTAGTTTATGAATTTACCACAATAACACCACCGTTCAATAATGTTTACAACAAATTTTTCTGGAAGTCATCGTTGTTTTAGATTTAAGATTCTTCCACTAAGAAAAGAGTACTTTGTCTATTCAACTCAATTACAACATGGAGTTAATAATTTTTTATTTGGCCTCAATGATCTTGTCAATATTTTCTACCAATTCTTTACCCGATGCCCTCATATGGCTTCCTCGCCCCTTTTGATAAAGTATTTGTTGCATCTTTTGTATGTACTATTGACCAATGCAAAAATTGGCAGACTCAATTGTTTTTTCTCAGCACTGAATTCACGGCCTTGACAAGATTTGTTGTCATGTAACCCCATCATCTCCCGTTGTCCCAACCAGTAGTCCATTTTTGTTTTGGGATCTTCTTTAGCCAATCAATTGCTTGCTTATTTTCTTTCATTACATTGTTGAAGTAATATGCAAATTTAGGCTCAATCATGGTGTACACTGACATATGATCAACAAAATAATTAACAATGTTTGTCCATATAATTTAAAGTTTAGTGAAAAATAATAATTCTTTGGTTGTAGAACTTACTCATGCTAATGACCTCTTTCCTTAGTCTTAGCTTGTTGGAATGTCTTATGAAGTTTTGTAGAATGTGTCTAATGCAATACACATGCATCGAGTTGTCTAGTGTCCACCCACTACCATGTTGCTTGTAATTACTTGTTATTGACATGTGCCTATTTGACCAAAGGCACAATCCGTGTTGCTTTGCCACATTCCTTTATATGTTTTGGAAGAAAAAATACCAGGTTTATGCACTTTTACGCTCAACAAGGGCAAAGATAACCGAAAGGACGTGGCTTGCCCCATCTTGTGCAATTGCAACTAACAATGTTCCTTTGTACTTATCGTAAAGAAAAGTACCATTGATCTGAACTATTATTGGTTTGTAGTATGCAAATTGAACAACAAGTGCCTTAAATGTCCAAAAAAGGCGATGGTATGTTGCACAACCACGAAGTAGCTATCATTGTTCGTTATAAGTTGGCTTCAACTCTTGGTCAATAGTGGTTCCAAGCACAAATGTTTGAAAAGCTATGAAAAATTTGGGTAAATCCCCATAAGATTGCTCCCAGTTGCCATGCGCCTATTTGATCGCCAATTATTTTTCTATTCAAGCCTTTTTGTACGTGGCGGTGTAGTTGTACAATTGTTTGATGTAGACAACTTTTAAGTCGATCTGTATCATGTATTTTGCTTTAAACTAATGCTTCATTCTCATAGTTTTCATATCAATGAATTAGATAATACAACTTTTAGAACTCGGCCTAAAAACTCATAAAAAAAGTGTCTTAAAATAAGAAAAAATCACATTTACTTTAAAATTTCATTCCATGACGACAACTTTTGACACCAATACGGTTATATGTATTAGGTATTTTGGTCCATATAATGTTTTATTCCCATAATATTATTTGGTTGTTGTGATAAACTAATTTTAAAAATATTAATAATTATAAAAATTATTCTTCCAATTAGTTACATTATATATTAATATTTAACAATTATAATAATTTTATATTATTAAAATATAATATTTAAATATATTATTAATCATTATTACTTTATTTGTATTATTAAAAAATTTAAACAAAATATACGAAGAAAGAATTAATAAATGAAAAAGAGATAAATTAAGAAAACTCGTTAAAAAATTAATTTTAGCAATACTGAATTTTCAAGGGGGTACAAAAAGAACTTCTAAAAATTAGGTGCAAATTCAGGTCCCACATTCCTGAATTCACACTTTTCAGAGTGTTGGGGGATACTTTTGTATATAATTTTGGGGGAGGTATAGTTTGGTAGATAAAAAAAATTCAAAGGTATAGGTATATAAAAAATCAAAAAAGGGTTGCCCCAAGATCAACCTGCATACACACTGAAATTGACCAAAGAGTAAGGGGACAATTGAAGTATTGTTCATTGTGCAAAACCGTTGATTATTCTAAGAACAAATGTCCAAATAATCAGGAAAACACAAGTCAAAATCACCAACGTACCCATTAAATTGTCTAAAAGTTTGATAATTATGTTGTCGTTGTTTGTGCCTACGAATTATCACAAATGCTAATTATTTATTCTGTCAATATTCATATCTACTCATAATATTATTTTTCCATTGAGATATTTTTTAAAATATTAGTAATTAGTTATAATTATTCTTATAGTTAGTTACATTATATGTTAATTTTTATTTAAAATTATAATAATTAATTATATTATTTAAATATAATAATTAAATGATATTAATTATTATTTTATTTGTATAATTAAAAAATTAAAATGAAAAGAAAAAACCATTTAGGATTCAAGTTTGAGGTTCCAAAATTCTAAAAGGGTATGCAAAAATTAATTAAAAAAAGTAAGATGTGAATTTGGGCCCTCCATTCCTGAATTCACACTATGTACAATAATTAAGAATACTTGTGTTAATAATTTAGGATGAGCAATAGTCTTGGTGTTGTGAAATTCGATATGATCCGACAAGTTAGACCGGTTGAATTGGGATTTGGTGGCCTAATTGAGTCGGTTTTATTATTGGACCAGTTATGTAGTTGACCCGAGATGACCTGACCGGTTAGGTTACTGGATCCCGGATGGACCGATTCGACTTGGTCAGTTTTACAATTTTTTTTTTAAAAAAAAGAAATTGGATTTTTTTTTTTTAATTTTGGATTTTGAATTATTATCAATTGTTATTTTGAATTTGAGTATGAATGAACTTTTGTTACTCAAATAATGTTAGTTATATACTTATATATAATATATACATATTTAATTTTGAATTTTTAATATATACCGGGTCAAATTGAATCAATTATTAATCTACTAATTGGACCACTAATCTACTACCTCAATTAAATTAAATGATGAAAAAGGAAATAACGTACTAACCCGGCACCTTTCAATTTCCTCATATCATAGTTGACAATTCATTTTAGTATATATATATATATATATATATATATATATATATATATATATATATATAAGTTATAAAAATTAAACTTAATATAGCAATAATTGATTCTTAATTATGTAATCAATCAATATATATTATTAACTAATTAATTTTGTAATCAACCAACATATTTTATTAAATAATAATAAGATTTATAATTTATAAATTATGAACTTTATATGTTATTTGAGATATTAGATACTTTATTATGATAATATAATTTTAAATTTGAAGTATAAATTGATCAATCAAATTATATATATATATATATATATATATATATATATATAAGATCAAATTGATTCAATGATCGAGATAATTTTTACAACATTGGCTATTAGAACATTATATAAGCTTTATTTCAACTGTTTCCTACACCTTCCTACAAAGAAAACAAATACAATATTTGGCTTTGATAACACCCTTTAATTAGGATTAATTGCTTGCCTTATTTTGTTTTTGATTGTTTCAACATTGTTGAACTTGAACATTGTAATTTGCATCTAAAATATATCTTTATGACTAATTACTGCTCTTGGACACATTAGAAATCTTGTCCCGGTGAGCAGCTAGCTAATCTGCCTACACATGTACTATGTTTTCAAAACTGTGTATTGATTTTAGTTTTATCAACTTTTTTTATATGTAAAGCAATTAGCTTAGAGGATATGAGTTCCTCTTTGTTCATAAAACTTTGGATAAATAGTTAATTTCGTTCTTGAAAGTGTGTAGCATTGACAAATTCGTATCTACAAAATAAAAATACAAAAAATAGTTACCGACAGTGGAAAAAGTGAGACAAATCTATCTTACCATTAATTTTCGTCAATTAACGTTAGGGAATTTGCCTATGTCACACACAGGGATGAAAATGTCACGAAATAAATACTCATATGGCATTCATTGGTTGACACTAAGGCGGTGACTCATAGGGACGAAAATGCCAATATAATATTTGTCTTTGTTACTACTTCTCTTTTCACCTTTCCTTTTCTGCCTTTGGAGACTTTCGACAACCTCCATAGTCACCGTGAAGGAGCACCATTTTCGGCCGCTGAAGAGGAAGTCATCATTTCAATGTTCTACTCTAATGCACAAGGTAAGAAAATGATCCTGTTTTGAAGGATGGAAATGTCAATAAGTTGTTTAATTAAGAGACACATTTGTTGGGAAGTTAAATGAATGGAGGTGAGATAAAAAAATAAGAAACACCCAAGGAGGAAGAAGAGGTAGGAAGAACAAGAAGCTCAATCCTTCATTCATGAAGAACAATATATAAGATATATAAGATGAAGGAAGAAATAATCTTTTTTTACATTTTATGGGAATAATTTTTGTTTTTTATTTTTCAGGGACAAATTTACCTTCCTCCAATAATTACAAATTACCTTGAAAGGAAAGCTTTTGTGTAGACATACATTAGCTTGTTATAAAGTATATGCATGACATTCAGGATAGAGTTTTTATTATTTTCATGATGTAGAAACAAACAATAGCATCAAACAATAAGGCTTTCCAATAAACAATTACATTTATGATCTATTTAGATAAAATTTTCCATATGCATTAGAAGAAAATGAGAAAGTAAAATGAACAAAAATTTTTCTCATAAGTCAAAATTAATTTATGCACTTTAGTTTTTATAAAAATTAAACAAGAGAATTTTTACAAAATTTAAGTGCATAGTTAATTATAATTTACAAGACAGTTGATTCATTTTATCTTTTTGTTTCTTTCTCATATAACTGCTTATAGAAAAATTTAAACAAACATGATCTATATATCAGATAATAAAAAAGTAAAAATATATCCACTGGTACGTGGAATACACAAATGTCCTTCTAGCATGCTACTTTTTGGTTGATTGTTGAACATCTTAATATTATTGAAACTGAAGTGCTTCTAGGGCAGCAAAAGTTTTTTTTTTTTTTTTTTCTCTTTTTTCACTTTCTTTTCCTTCTAAGAACTTCAAGAACATATTGTGCTGTGCAGTAAGAAATAGCCTGAACAGTGACCATCGGATTCACACCCAAAGCAGTGGGAAACACACTCGTGTCTGCCAAATAAAGGCCCTCCACTTCCCATGTCTCCCCCATTTGGTTCACAACTGATTCCCTTGGATTGGTACCCATCTTGCAGCTTCCCATTTGATGTGCTGAACACAATGGTGTTGAAATGTCTGTTAACGACATTGAACTTTCTTCTTTCACAAATTTCTCAAACTCATGATAGCTCACCTGCTTCACATTTATGCTCCTTCCCTTGTTGTTATGGGTCCCAATTTCTTCAGCTCCAGCTGCTGCAAGAATCCTCAGTACCTTCTCAAGTCCAATCTTTAAATTCTCTTTGTCGACGTCTTTCAACTGATAACTTATATGGGAAGGCGAATTCACAGTTCCTGATCCTTGATCCCTTGCCAGTGCAAACACGTGAGCCGTTCTAGAAAACTTGCGCATTCGATCTTTTATATCCTTGCCTGAAGTCCATGGCATTAGAATTGAGAACCTACCAGGATGCAATGCAGGTGTCTGGATCACTGCACCATATCCAGAATTTTCAAACTGTGCAACAACTGTGGACATTGCCGTCATAATCCCTCCTTCATAGCTCTTTTTATGCTTCTCTGGCCACAACTCAGGTGAAAGTGAATCAGGGAAGTAGCCCCAAGCCATTGCCACTGGATGAAGGTGCAAGTTTCTCCCTATGTTTTCATTCTTCAATCCACTTCTTTTAAGCAATGCTGGAGTACTAAGTGCTCCGCAAGCTACAATTGTGATCTTTGACTCCACTACACAAATGTCCCTTTTCCCCTTGTATTCAATTGCAAAAGCCACTCCCCTTGCTATTTTTCTGTCTCTTCCTTTCTTTTTCTTATGCAACACTTGAATAGCCTCACAACTTGGAATGATTGCACCATTACCTGATTTCACCAAGTCCACAAGCCATGTTTCTAGTGTACCTTTCTTCCTTCCATCCTTGCACCCCATGCAACACCAGCCACAGTAGTGATCCGACGAAGCGTTCCTAGGAATATTGCACACTGGATACCCCATTTCTAGACACCCTCTTCTTAAAACAGCATTGTTGAATCCTTCATCATCAATCTCAGATTGCACTCCCATTTTCTCACACACAACATCCAAGGCTTCTTTGTACAACTTACTCTCAAACAATTCGAGCTCGTGGCCGTCACACCACTCCTTGCACACATGTTGAGGAGTTCTGATGCTGGCTGACCAGTTGATTGCAGACCCTCCACCAACTGTGGAACCTGCTAGTATTAGCACAGACATATCCTTTGTGGCAACCAAACCATTGGAGAGGTACATTTGGTCCATGCTTGGTCCTTCAAGAAGAGAAATATTGTTCCTAGCAAAATAGCTTCCTTTCTCCAACACCAGCACTTTATAACCAGCATTTGCTAGAACTCCAGCCACTACCCCTCCTCCAGAGCCAGAACCAACAACCACAGCATCACAATGGATAACCAAAGAAGGAGATGAGAGGCTAGAAGCCTTGGTCTTTTTGGGAGTAGCAGAGACAGAGAATCCAACTCGTCTTAGAGAATCTATGATGATGTCTCGTGGGTAATTTATGTATATAAGACCTTTGTAAAGAGGGCCTCTAACATCTTCAGTACCATCATCATAGTCTTCATCTTCTTTTTCCTCTTGTCCTCTTTCCTTTGTGAATAAGTGGTTCTTCAACTGTGATTTGAACTCTGGATCAGGTCCACAATAGTCAATTGCCTTCCATGATGGGTTGTCTTCTGCTTCATCTAGCTGAAAATTAAATAGTTATGGTTAATAACATAATATGTCAAACACTTCGTCACAACCTATGTGGTCGTGTATATATGTAAGGCATTCGCATACTCGAGGAATAAGTCTTATAAACACTTACTTCCCTTATAATTTTTCTGAAACACAAATTTCTTAAATCCAACCCCTTGAGTCATATGATATCATCTTCAATCTTAAAAATCATGTATATCAAATTTTAGAAAAGTAGAATATACATTGTATAGTGGGGGCAATCTTTTTAAAAAAAAAAAAATCATATATGAGGATGAAGAAAAAATAATTGAAGACGTAAGAAGACTGAGAATATGGAATAGTTGGTTTCAAACACAAAGATAAAAGGTATAAAATATAAAGTTTTAAGATAAATACTTGTGATTTTATTAAAATAAGAAAGTGTATTTATTTACTCTCACATGTGAATAAATTAGGGAATCGAACACATAAAAATTAGAGGGTATAAAATATAAAATTTTAAGACAAATACTAGTTGTTTTGTTGAAATGCGTATTTGCCCACTCTCATTTCCTAATTGTTCTGCCAATGAATATGTGTAATTTTTTTTGTTGGTATAAACCACATAGTATATATATTTTACGGAAGGCAATCCAATTCCCACAAAGTAGGACTATTCTCTAAGTATGTAATGACAGTTGTATATCTAGGATTTAATCTTAAGATCAATAGTTAAGGTAGAACAATTCTTGTCAGATATGTAATCTTCTAGATGATATCTATTTATATTTTAAAACTATAATATGTTAAAATGAAGTTGATTAATGAAGTATTAAATAATTTTAAAAGTATATAAAATGTTGTACACTTGATTTATTACTTGATAAAAAATCTTGAACTAATTGTTACATTAATGAAATCCAATGCCTACAAAAAGTTATTAAGCAGGTTACACAAGATATAGGCAATTATTAGTTTCAGTTTTTTGGTTTTCTTCTCGTTAAGAGACGTTGGGCCAAGTGTTCAATCATTAGATACATTGGTCTTCTTATTGCACCACAACTGCAGCTTTTACATAGCAAGAATAGTGGAGCACTTGCTTTTGCTTTCACCTTACACACATTTATTTGATTACTACTTCCTGCACTCTTATTGGAATGTTTTTTAACGTTTTGGATGGTTATTTTAGAATGTTGTTTTACAATCTGGAATGGACATTCCGAAACGAAAAAGATAGTGCATAAAACAACATGAAAAGTGTGTAGGAAGCAATAACTCAGTTATTGTCATTTAAGAGAACATTCACGTAGAAGCCCAAAAGAAGACTATGGTGTAATTTAATGTGGATCCCTTCCACAAACTCAATTTGTATATTGTTTGATGAGATTTACTACTCCTCATGTCTTGGGTTTCCATTTAGGTGAGACAACGTATTTTCAATCATCACTGAATTTGTTTGATTATAATTATATGTATGATTAGAGTGTTAAAATAGGTTCAAACTTGTGGATCAACCTAACCTATCATAGGTTTAGATTGGGCCGAGCCCAAAAAAGCTGTATAAGTTGCAATTGATTGAGAAATTGTACATAACCACTTATGACTCGGTCCATTCAGGTTAAATTTAGGCTCTGTCCGAGTTGGTTCACTTAACCCACCTAAAAAAAATCTAGAACATTGTAATATTGTTTTAAGACTTCAAAGTTTAAAGTTCTAGACTTCGATTTTATTTAGTTAGTGTCTTGCTCAATACTATTTTATTTTAGACTATTATGTAAACATGAAATTTTTCTAAATTTTTCTTATTATAATTCTAGCTTGTGATAATATGTTTTGTTGTATGTGATGTGTGTGGATAGTGGAGGATTTAATTCAACTAATATTTTTCTAATTTATTCAAATTTATTTTTTTAAAATGATTTTTAGTGAGTTGATGAGCCAACCTGTTTAACCCACCAACCTATGGTGGGCTGAATTGGGTTAATATTTTCAACACTCACCCCTTAAGTAAGCCGAGTTTGATTGACCCATTTATAAGATAGGTTGAGGTGGACTTGACACAATAAGGTGGGTTGACCCGTTTTGACAACTTTATGTATGACATTCCCAAATATCACAAACAATCTCACGTCTTCTCCTTGGTTTTAGGTGGCTTGGGTGCTTGGTAGG
Source organism: Glycine tomentella (assembly GCA_007407185.1). NCBI lineage: Eukaryota > Viridiplantae > Streptophyta > Magnoliopsida > Fabales > Fabaceae > Glycine > Glycine tomentella. The sequence continues at coordinate 25,837 of PYAF01000502.1, read as the reverse complement.
CTTAAGGGTAGCAAAAAAGGGCAAATGCTATATCCACTCCCGTTTTTTTTCTAAGTGCAATCCCCTCGCCTACTTTAATTTGGTTGACTTAAATGACCATCTTTTTTCAAACAATATTTTTTCCCTCACATTTTTGCACACTCCCTCCAATGCAATGAAACACTCCCCCTATATTTCATTAGAATCGTTCCTCTCTTTCACTTCCTTTATGACCCTCAAATAAAATATCTTGCTCCGATCTTCCTTGCATGTTTGGTCTCATTGCCTAACATTAGTGTTTTTTTTTTATCATCAAACTCTCAAACACGGTATGTTTGCGCTCTTTTTGTGTGATTTATGCATAGTTAAAAGAAATAAAGATGTGAAGGAAATAAAATTAAAAAGTAAATTTGATATAGTGATTTAGAGTATGTTCATTTCTCTATACTATAAAAAAATGGCAGATGTAAGAATCCATAGCTAATCTAATCATGTCTTAAAATGTTTATTTTTAAATTTTGGAAAGTAGTTTTTGTAATATTGTTTTAGATTTTGTATTTCGGAAAATAAAAAATAGTACCCTAGAAACTATTTTCTGGAAATTTATTAATGTATTCCAAAAAGTAGTTTCGAGAATTTTGTTTAAGATTTTGTATTCCAAAAAGTATTTTCTGAAACAAAAAAACTAAAATAGAATTCCAAAAACTACTTTTCGGAATAATGATATAAGTGTATTTTGGATATAAAGAGTATTTATGTAGAAAGAATTTTAAATAAAAATAAAAGGGAGTGTACATAGAAAAAGGAGAATCGATATTGCATTTGTTCATAAAGTTGTATAGTTTTGAAAACTTGTTGGCCCAGTTTTGCCAAACTTGAATAGGCTTGGGCCTGTTATTCTCACAGCCTATTTTGTTAAGTTCACACCCCAATTTTTAATGATTATTTCTTGATGGTATTTGCATTGAGAACAATATACAATGAGATATATTTATCTTGTAAACCTTTACAAGATTTGTCAAGATGCACAATGAAAATACATTCTCATTGTGTATCTGAACAAATTTTGTTGAGATGCATAGCAGAACATGTTTTTGTATTGTATCTTGACATGACAAAAATTCATTTTGTTGTTGTACAAAAAAATATAGGTTTAAATATGCTTTTAGTTTCTATATAGTTAAAGAGTTTTAATTTTAATCCTTATAAATTTTTTCTTTGGTTTTTATCCTTCAAAGAGTTGAATTTTTGTTTTTGGCACCTACAATTATGCAACACTCATTAATTGCTTGCGTTTGACAAAATGTCCAGTGACCATCCCAAGTGACAACCACTAGTGTTTGTTTTTTTGGTCTAGACCATAGGTATCCTCCATGGGAGGAAATCCTGTACGAGATGGATAGAATCACTATGGGCAAAAAGCTCTCTCTCCAAGTATTTAACACAACTGTATACTTAGGACTTAAACCCGAGATATCTGGTTAAGTTGGAACAATCTCACATCAATTAATCCATGTGCTTGGTGGTACCCACTAGTGTCTATGGTATAATGTCAACATGTTATACTTCAAAAAATTTAGATCCCTACAATTAATGTTATTTATCTACATTACAATGAACTTTAGGTACAATTTTAGTGATGTCAGATTTTGTAAGGATCAAAATTGAAGAAAAATATTTTACAATCACCAAAACCATAATTCTCTCATTTCACATGAACTAAAAACGACAATTTAAAATTTTAGAGGAAGAAAAACAAATGATTTTTTTTGTAGGGACTAAAATTAAAACATTCTCATTTTATAAGCATTTAAAACATATTTAAGCCAAAAATAAAAATAGAAAGCTATAAGACGCAATGTGAGTGTTATAAGAATATATATGTTAAGGTGGATGAGAGGTGGCGAAAGAGAAGAGAATGCGAGGGATTGTGAGGGGAGGGAATAGAGTAAGAATTTTAATTAAAAATAGGTGTGAAAATAGAAGAAAGGAAAAGAACAACAATACCTATATGCTTTTGACAAAATTTAGGCCTTGCTTGTATCTACTATTTAATCATGGGAAGTTACTATTTGTCCCATTAAAACTGCTCTTGGCCCCTACCAAGGGGCTTAGACTTTCTTTTTATTTTAAAAAATAACTATCCACATAATTGTGATTTCGTTGAACAAAATATACGACGGAATAGTGATTCCATCATGCACCAATTTTCACCCCCCCTTAGTGTAACAATATCGTGATTTCGTTGCATAATTTTTTCTTTCCCCAAACATAACAAATTTGTGATTTTGTTGTTATATTTTGTGGCACCCTTTAACACAATGGAATCACGCTTCATTGGATTAAGTGGGGTTGAAAAAATTATATAAAATGGAAACACAATTTCGTGCAGCCAAATATCCATGTGGAAATGTGATTTCATTATGGCAAAGAAGTGTGTAGTGGTGGATGTGCACGACGACATAGTGATGGTGGAGAGGAGTTGCATAATAACCAAGGTTTAAAAAAATAAAAAATAAAATCTGGTGCCAGTAGCGCCAGAGTGGCGTGGTTAGCGCCAGACATACTGGAAGTTGGCGCCAGTAGCGCCAGAGTGGCACGGTTAGTGCCAGATATACTGGAAGTTGGCGCCAGTAGTGCCAGAGTGGCGCGGTTAGCTCTAGAAGTGCTCCAGAAAGCATGTTTTTCTCTGGAACTTGGTGCGGATAGTGCCAGAGTGGGGAGATCAGCGCCATGGCACAATCTGGACCACTATAAAAGGTCATTTCACGCGTTTTGGGGCCAAAACTCTTCCTTTCTTCTTCCTCTGAACGTTTTCCACCATTGTTGAGCTTGGGAAGCTCCATAGCACTCAACTATTGACCAAAACACTTCACACTCAACATGAAACTTGTAGGAAATCATCCTATGAGCTAGAATCCTTCATCACTTTTCCCTAAAAACCATCAAACTCAAAGATCGTTTTCTCTAGGGAACTTCACAAAACTCGAGTTTGGCGGGGAAAGGAGGCGATTCACGGACACCCAAGTTTGGAAAAGTTGTCCACTAGCCTTCCTTGTCTATTTAGAGGTAAGAAACACAAATTCTACCAATTATTTGAGAGTTTGTTCTTGAGGTGAATAGTGACCCATTTGAGTTAGAGTTGTAATTAGGCTTGGGTCCTTTAGAAAAGTATGCTTAGGAGATTGTTGTGATGAAGGTTTAGCTTTGAAATATTAATTTTATGGACTTTGGAATTTGGCTCGAAGAAATGTATGAGTAGGATGAATGTTGGTTAAATTGGTGATTGTATGACGTGCATGAGCCTTAATGCTTATACAATATGTGCTCGGGAGGCTATAAAAATGGTGAAGTTGTGTTGAAGTAACTATTTTAACCGTTTTAGCCTTGATACTTTGAAAAGTTATGTGAAGATTTTGGAATTAAGCAAAATTTTTCAGCTCCAAGAACACCACAACAAAATGGTGTTGTGGAGAGGAAAAACAGATCACTTGAAGGAGCAAGGACTCTTCTAAATGAAACAAAATTACCTAAGCATTTTTGGGCAGATGCTGTGAGCACAATTTGTTATACCCTAAATAAAATTCTCATAAGGCCTATATTAAAGAAAACTCCTTATGAACTCTATAAAGGAAGAAAACCAAACATATCTCACTTTAAAGCATTTGGCTGTAAATGCTTTATTTTAAACAATGGAAAAGATAACCTTGGCAAGTTTGACTCAAAAGCTGATGAGGCCATCTTTCTTGGATATTCCTTGCAAAGTAAGGCTTATAGGATCTTCAACAAGAGAACCTTGTGTGTTGAAGAGTCTGTACATATTGTATGTGGTGAAACTAACCCTTCTCAAGTAGAAGTTTTGAGTGACAATGATGCAGAAAATAAGGAAGAAAGACAACAACACATTGAAGTTGGTAAGCCAGAAGAAGAAGTATTAGAAGATTCTAATCAAGAAGCAGCCACACCTAAACACAAAGATTAGAGAACCACAAGAGACCTATCATTGGACAACATATTTGGTGATGTGTCTAAGGGAGTATCAACTAGATCTTCTTTAAGAAATCTTTGTTGCACTATGGCTTTTGTATCACAAATTGAACCTAATAACATTGAACAATACTTATTAGATGAACATTGGTTAATTGCTATGCATGAGGAATTAAATCAGTTTAAAAGGAATAATGTTTGGGAACTAGTACCTAGACCTACCACTCACACACCTATTGGCATTAAGTGTCTTTAGGAATAAACTGGATGAAAGTGGCATCATAATAAGAAACAAAGCTAGATTGGTTGCAAAGGGTTACAACCAAGAGGAAGGCATTGATTATGATGAAACTTATGCTCCAGTTGCTAGACTAGAGACCATAAGATTACTCCTTGCATATGCATGTATGATGGACTTTAGATTGATTCAAATGGATGTGAAAAATGCATTTCTTAATGGCTATATTGATGAAGAAATATATGTTGACCAACCTCCTGGTTTTGTAGATCATCAATATCCTAACCATGTGTACAGATTGAGAAAAACATTATATGGATTGAAAAAAGCTCCAAGGTCTTGGTATAAGAGGTTGAGCAAGTTCTTGCTTGATCAATCATTCACAAGAGGAGAAGTGGACAAAACTCTATTCATCAAAAGAAGAAAAAAAGATATACTTATGGTACAAATCTATGTTGATGATATTATTTTTGGTTCCACTAATCATTCATTGTGTAAAGAATTTTCAGCCAGCATGCAGAATGAGTTTGAAATGTCTATGATGGGAGAGCTTACATTCTTTCTTGGACTTCAAGTTAGACAAATGAAGAATGGAACTTTCCTAAGCCAATCAAAGTACTGTATGGAAATGTTAAAGAAGTTTGATATGAAAAATTGCAAAGCTGCAACAACTCCTATGGGAACTTCCACCTACCTAGATTTAGATGAAAGAGGAAAAAGTGTTGATGAGTCAAAGTATAGAGGAATGATAGGATCATTGTTTTATCTCCTAGCAAGTAGACCTGACATTATGTTAAGTGTTTGCTTATGTGCTAGATATCAAGCTAATCCTAAAGAGTCTCATCAAATAGCAGTGAAAAGGATCTTCAAGTACCTAAAGTCTACACCAAAAGTGGGACTTTGGTATCCAAAAGGTACAACAATCAATTTAATTGGTTACTCTGACTCTGATTTTGCAGGATGCAAGTTGGATAAAAAGAGCACAAGTGGTACTTGTCATCTATTGGGAAGCTCTTTAATTTCTTGGCATTGCAAAAAGTAATATTGTGTAGCCTTGTCAACAGCTGAAGCTGAGTACATATCAGCTGGAAGTTGCTGTGCTTAAGGTTTATGGTTGAAGCAACAACTCCAAGATTTTGGTGTAGAACTTCAACAAATTCCACTTCTATGTGACAATACAAGTGCTATAAATATCTCCAAGAATTCAATCATGCATTCCAGAACAAAGCATATAGAAATAAGACATCATTTCATCAGAGATCATGTGCAAAAAGGTAACATTAAAATTGAGTTTGTTGATGGTAAAAACCAATTGGCTGATATTTTTACTAAACCTTTGGATAGGGATAGATTCTTTACCTTAAGAAATATGCTTGATATATTGGATGAATCTAGTACATGTTGAGTGACATTTCTATGTTTACTTTCTATGTTTATGAATGGTTTAGACATTGCATGATATATAGTAACTCAAATTGGTATAAAATTACATGTTGATTGCTGCATAAAAATCTATATTTGTTGTATAAAAGCTAAGATAATCGATTACCATAAAACTTTAATCGATTATTTGTTCATCTATTGCTTCTTATAAACAAGTCAAAGCTGTCGTAATCGATTACATCATCGAATTAATCGATTATTCACATCTCGAGTTCCATAAAAAAAATCATGTTCTCTCTGGAATAATCGATTAAATAGATGACTTAATCAATTACATGTAGTCTCTGTATGTTTCAAAATCTGAACTTCTTTGGAATAATCGATTACTTCATCGAAATAATCAATTATTTAGGTCCTGCTTGTCTAAGAAATCTATCTCACTCTGCTTTAATTGATTAAATCAAATTATAATCGATTACACTTCATCTTCTACAAGCCATTTGTTCTTATATAATTGATTACCCTATATTTTAATCGATTACATCATTTCTCAGAAGTGATTTTTAAATGAAATAATCGACTACATAAGCAAAATAATTGATCATTTTAGTTGTTACTGCAAAATCTAACAGTTTTGAAACTGCCCAACTGCCATTAAGCAAGATTTGATGCAATCAAAGTCTTAATGGGAATGATTAAATCCTCAACAACTATATTTTTTCAATTCTCAAATGCCCAGTACTTCAAATTAGCCTATAAATAGATACATTGTGTGATTGAAAATCTGGAAACTATACTCTCTGTTTTCTTGCTTCTGAAAACTCTAGCCTTGTCTTTCAATTTGTAGTCTACACCTTTCACCATGTCTACTTCAAAGAAGGTTAAAACTTCTAAAAGAAAAGCTCAGGCCCAACCTTCCAACCCTATAGTAAGTAGGCTTGATCATTGGTTTACCAATGAAGCCGACAAAATGAACTACTTACAGTTCAATGCCACCAAACTTCTCTGCTCCCCTAAATTCTTGAGTCTTGCTTGGTTCACTGAACAAGGTTTTCAGTTTCCACAGATGTTAGAGCAACAAGGCCTAACAAAATTTGTTGAAATAAAAGGCACCTTTTATCCTGATTTGGTAAAGGTTTTCTACACCTGTTCCAAGATTTCTATGCATGGAACAATCCTTACACAAGGCAATGGTGTTGATATGGAGATCACACCTGAAATCTGGAATGAGGTAGCTGGAATCTCCTTTGATGGAGAAAGGAGATTTGAAGAAGAAGCTAAAGGGTACAACAAGATGCAAACCTATAGAAGCATGCTTATTGATCCTCACATGAATTTGAGGCTAAGGCTGAGCACAGGTCCTATGACACGTGAGGACAGACTTCTGCATTACATAATTACATATATTCTCAACCCAAGGTCAACTAATCATGCTCAAGCTACAGATGATGATCTTCAAGTTGTCTATGGCTTGAAAAAGGGAATCAAGTTGAACTGGATTCTAATCTTTCAAGAGATTATGCAGAAATCAAAAAGATTGGTAAACTACCCTTTTCCTTATGTTGTTATGGTTTCAAGATTCATAAATTACTTTCAAGTGGATGTCTCAAATGAAGTCATGGATCATACCAACTCAAGTAACAATCAAATTAAGGAGAAACACCTTACAAAGCTGGGTATGGTGAAGACCCCTTATGGATGGCAAATGGCAGGCCAACCTGTGCCTCTGACCGAGGAAGAAGGAGAAGAAGGTGATGAAGAAGGAAACCAGCTAGGAGCTGCTGAGGAACCTCAAGATGAACCTGCACCATCTGAACCACATTACTCACATTTTGAATCTTTGATGATTCAAAAGATGGATGCTTCGTTTTCTCTTCATCATGAACAAAGAGATGAAGTGAATTCATCTTTAGAAGAATTGAAGATTATGGTTAAGAACATGGAGTCTAAGATTTTTAGGGATGAATCTAGAGACATGGATTAGTTCTAGTCTTATTCTATGATATGTTATGTTTTATGTTTGTTTAAGTTGTTTATTTTTGTGTTTTGGTTTGTATTTCCCTTGATTAATGATTAATGAATTACTTCTATTTCCTTTTCTATTTTGTCTACTTCTGTTTTTTAATTTGATATGCCAAATAGGGGGAGTAGATTGAAAAAGGGGGAATAGATAAGAATATGTAAAAAGAATGAATGCTTAACTTAGGGGGAGCTAATGATGAATGCCTGAATGTTATATCTGAATTTGTTTAAGTAAAAATCAAGTCATGGATATAATACTTGATCTTTGCAAAAGTTGAGAAATTTTCAGGATAAACATCTCTTCTTTAAAAGCATGTTCCATCAATTAAGTATTTGGTATGCTCAAATCAAAAAGGGGGAGATTGTTAGCTCTGAGGAAGATGAAGATATGGAATCAAGAAGAATGAAGAATGCAAGTTTTGATGTTTCACAGGCCCACTCAATTGATGGAATTTGTAATTTCTTGCCTAAGTTTGGTTCAAGTAGTTAAAGCTTCATAATCCTCACTAGCCTTGATTAATTCATGCATTCATACATACATTTTATCATGTTTAATCATATGATAATAAGTATTTGGATATAAATTCATAAAGGCAATTAGGTTTTTATAAAAACTATTTTTCACTGTTTTAATTGATTACAAGTATGATATAATCGATTAAATGCATGTGTATGAGTCTGCATATTGCCCTATGAACATTTTAATCGATTACCATTGATTTGTAATCGATTAAATGAGCTTAACACATAAATAGACGTTCTCTGTGGTAATCGATTATCTCACGGAATAATCAATTAATTGAGTCTCTGCATATTTTACAAAAGTATTTTTATCTGGTTTAATCGATTACCAGATATTCGCAATCGATTAAATGTTCATTGATGTTTTTTTAACATGTTCTGTGTTAATCAATTAAATAGGAATTTAATTGATTACACATGTGTATAAGGAAACTCAGTTCATCTGGAATAATCGATTACAAGATGACTTAATCGATTATTTTGTCCGTGATATATTTCCAGATTCCTGATGAACACTTAATCAATTATCAGGTTAAAATAATCGATTACATCAGTAAAAATAATTGATTACTTTGACGAAATAATCAATTACAATTAGTTAAGTCTATTTTTTTATAAATAGGACAGCTTGGACTGAGTTTAAAAAACAAGTATTTTGTGAAATATTTGTACAAGCCTTGAGAAAAAACACTTTCTAGGGTTCTTAAAAACACTAAGGAAAAGGTTGAAGAAAGAATCAAAGATGCTAAGTGTCATGGAGTTTTACATGATTTGTTAGTCATCATTCACATTGTGTGAAGAGTTGTTCAAGCTTTCTGGTTAAAGAAATCATCAAGAAAGAGTATTTGCACACATTCTCAGATTGGTTAGATCATTCATTTCATTGAATTTACTGAGGATTATGAGGTGATATCTTTCTTGAATTTTAAGCTTGGTTATTTTGTTTATATTTGTGTTGTATATGTGTTGAATGTTCATATAACAAATTGTATTCTTTAAAGCTTTTTCTAGAAGGGTTTCTAGAAGGAAGAACAGAGAGGGGATCTCTGGTTCTTAATCGTTTGAAAAGTCTATGGGGTATAGATTTTGAATTTTACCTAGGAAGAGATCATTGTAAGCTTGTAAAGAACTTATATTTGTTATAGTGGAACTCTGACCAAGATTAGGTTAGAAGAAAACTGGAGGTAGACTCCGGAGTTGAGAGGTGAACCAGTATAAATCTTGTGTGATTTAATATTTCTGTTTATGTTCATAATATTCTTGAAGTATTAGTTTTGTTCATATTACAATATTGGTTACAACACAAAAGAGATTTGATTGGTGAAGAAAATTATTTTCTTAGTTATTTTAAAAGATACGATCCTTCTTGAAAATCTTCCGCTGTTACATTTTTGAAAGGAAGTTTTTAGAACTCTGAGGAAAAACCAATTTACCCCCTCTTGGTTATTTGCATAAGTGTTCATTATATTTTCAGTAGCAGTGCGCGGCGTGGAGGAGATGGGATAAGGTAAAAGTTGCGCGCGAGAAGGGGCTTTGCACAACAGTGATGATGGCGATGTAATGTAGAGGAGATGGGATAGGGTGGTGGCGCTATGCTGAGGCGGTGGTGATGATGGTAGCGCAACTATGGTGGAGGGAAGGTGGAGTTGCGGGGTGTTGGATGCGAAGAAGGTGGGGGGCACATGGAGTGTGTGCGATGATAGGGGAAGGAGGAAGAAGGGGCAAAATAGACTTTTTTGTGATGTGGTTGGGGCCAATAACAAAGTAGGTTGGGTCCAATAGCAGCTCCCTTAACCTTACTTTTGAAACATGAAAGATAATTTTCATAGCCATTATAAAAAATAAAAAGAAAAATGAAAGACTAGTCGATAGTTAATAATTAAGTACTGTATGGATTTTCCATAACATTTTCAATTTCATAGTTGTGTGTGGAAAATAAGAAACAAGTTATGGTACTTATATAAATTAATCAGCACATTACTATTGTCTTAAATTACATCAAATCCCATTAGATGGAGGACCAAGCTAATTAATGTTTGAGACAGTCTTTTTTTTTTTTTTAAATTTCTGAAGAGTGGGACAGTCACGATTTACACAAATTTCTATTGGGATTTGTTTTATCAGCTATTTTTTGCGGCACAGGACTAGTAGCTTTCATAATGAAAACTAAGTGAATAGTATTTATTCCGCTCCAATGTTTTCTTGAGCTGGCATCATTTACTCTTCCCATTATTGTGGGACACTTTGGTGTTTACCTTGAGCAATGAATGATACTATTAATACAAATTTTAATTCAAAACTAGTGTGTAGACCTTGTGGGTCTATCTGAGTTTAACAAAGGAAACATTTTAGTATATAGTTGTGATTCACAATCAAAATTTTTAAGCTTAGTACCGGAAATTGAATGAGAGACACATGAATGACCCTTGAGAGCGACAGTATTTCTACTTAGGGTACGGTTGCAGTGAATATCCGAGCTGTGAGTGACCACTTGGACTTAATATGGATATTTGCACGTGCTAATCAAATATACAATAATTATGGGGGGAAAGCCCTTCAGTATGAATGCGTGCCCTACACTAAGCATTTCTTGCCTTGACTTCTATGTTTATATACTACATTACTACTAGCTAGTTCATATGAGCTAGCATATAACAATCATATAAATGACTTCTATGTTTATATACTACTAGCTAGTTCATACTTCTAGCTTTATACATAAAATTAATAATAAATATTTTTATAAACATATTATTTATTAGAAGTTAAATATTTACAAAATTATGTAAATTTGTTTCCGGCCGATCCCTTTAATACTTTCATGAATCCGTCTGCGATACACAGAGTCAGAGACACGAGAGAACCACTCCAAAGGTGCACGTAACACAATTTGGTCAGTCTCATTTGAACCACTTATTTTCCGTGTTTTCGGTGTTTGAAATTATATTAAGCTTTCTCTCTTCTACCACAAGTGATTTTTTATTTTTGAGAAAAACATGTAAATATAGTTTCTGAAAAATACCTCAAAAAAGAAAAAAAGCTTTATGATTTTTTAAGTCTGATTCCTAAAAAAATTGCCAACAAATTTTTAATTTTCACGAATCATATTTTAAAAAAGAATAAATTTTTAAGAAATAATTTCGAAAATAAAATGCACTCTCAATCAAGTTCCTGTTAAAAACACATATTCCCTTCTGTCTCAAATATAAAAAGAAAAAAATACTCATATTTTGATATTAAATATATAAAAATTCCAACTAATTTTACATTATTTATTATTATTATCTCTAAATTTCTTTCATTTAATTGAAGAATTATTTTCAATAATTTTTTTTCATTTATGTTAGCAAGTTTTAACGAAGAATAAGTTAAAAAAAATACTTTCTATATTAACTCTAAAACACATACTCTTCAATTAAATGTAATTAACTAACTTACTTTAAAGGAGTAATTTATCAACTATTTTGGGATATTTTTTCTTTTATTTAAAATAAATCCTATGCAATATTTTACTTGTTCTCCAAATTTTGAAAAGGTTCAGTTTAATCCTAAATTTCTTAAAAATAAATTATTTTGGTCTCCAAAATTTTGAAAAGTTTAATTTGGTCATTGAATTCTTAAAAATGAGTCAATTTGGTCATAAAATTCTTAAAAATAAATCAAATTGATTATCTAATTTTTAAGAACTTGAGGGTATTTAAAATAATTTGGAGACTAAATTGATTTAGTTTTAAAAATTTGAAGATTAAATTAAAACTTTTAAAATCTAAAGATTAAATTCAACTATTTAAAACAATTTAATAACAAATTAATAATTAAACTTTTTAGAATATATCTCCTCTAAAGTCTTAAATGTGTTGAGTCGGTGAACAGAAGTGCGTGCTGTCACGCGTTTTTATTTGCGCTTGGGCATGCACATTATCATTAAGACATCCAGCATTTTGAGTTCAAACATGTAGACTAGAATTTATTAAGTTTGTGTATTGTTTCTTTTTCTCGGGTATACAAGTCAACTAATTAAAGATATTAATCAACAGCATTTAATAATTTTAATTATTTGTAAAAGTAAGTAATATAAATAATAAAAATACCTTATTAATTAGTATCATTGGAATATTGGTTAAAAAATAAAAATAAAAATAAAAATATTTATTATATAAAACATAAGCTAGAGAACATAAAAAAATTTATGGGAAATATAATTTTACGAATTTTAATAATTTTTTAATTTCTTAATTAATACTTCAAGAATACTGATTAACATTTACCATAATAAAATACTTTTACATTTTATTTTTACATAATAAATTTCTTTTGAATAAATCCTTAACTAATATCCTAGAATGAACTCTTGCCTTTCATTAATATCAAAATATAAAACATAAAGCAAAATTAGGATTGGATTTTATAACACAAAAAAATGAATGCATTTTCCCAAACTGGAACTTCTCTAAGTGTTAATAATATATCCCTTTAAAAATATAAAATTTTAATTAATTATATTTTTCAATAATCGGCTTGCATTAATTATCGGAGATTTCATAACATAGACATTGTCATAAAATATATCTCACGTGTACCTAAGAAAAGAATTACCTTTAACAAACAAGTGAAAAATATAGTTAATTAAATATGTTTTTAGTTCATACAGATAAAATAAGGTTTATTTTTAATCTCTAAAAAAATAAGGCGTTTTCTTTTAGTCTTTCATTTAAGATATGTACTATATGATTGTATTTTCATAAATGAAATGAAATTTCTATCAACTTTTTTTTTTTCATAAATGAAATACTAAAAAGATATATATATATATATATATATATATATTGTGGAGAACAAAAACTAAATATAATATATTTCTATAAATGAGAGACTAAAAAAGTATTTTTGAAAAATTAATTTAAAGAGATTAAAAACATATTCTACCGAAAAATTATTAACAGTTACAAAATAATTACCATTATAATAACTTAAAGAGGATCTTATTTCCTCATTTCTTATTAACTTCAACTGTCAATGAGAGATTTTTGATTTTTTTTTTCGTTTTTTTTCTTCATGTTTTTCTAAACAAAAGGATACAATTTAATCTCCACCACTTGACTCCCTTACCTTCCATCATTTTCCTCCCCGTCCCTCTCTCTCAATTATATTTCTAGACATAATATCAATTATACTCTTTGTTTTTTTTATTAAATTATCCACTATATTTAACTAAAAGAGACCCTTTGTAAACACTGAACAACGGCAGATTAAATGTAGTACTTTTATTCCACAATACTATTCGCAATTTGAAAATATAAATTTACTTGTATATGAAAGCTGGCTAGCTGATAAAAGCAACACTTAGTGATTTTTATATATTAATATATATTTTAAAAGGCATATTATATTTAACACGATTTTTTTTATTGATTCACAATGTAAATTTTACACTAGTAATATATAAAAAATAATCTCAATAATTAATGCAAAAGGAAAGAAAGAAAGAAAAACACTTTTTAAGTAATGGGCCAAAGAAAGAAAAACAAACACTTTTTAAGCAATGCCAAAAAAAGAAAAAAATAGTGAAAGAAAAACGAAGAAAGAAAAGAAGCAAGAGAGATATTAAATGCAATGTGTTTCTCAATTTGTGTAAGGTCTGCTCATGCTACAAGTCGATAAGAATGAGGTCATTAATTACCTGAGTGAAGAAGACAAGGAGAGTGAGAAGCTTGATGGTTCTGAACAACATCCTAAGGGGTTGAAGGTAACTGAGAGACCAAGACTGCATCACTTTTTGCCGTTTAAGAAGAGACAACTCAGGGTAGCTATGGAGGAAGGGAAACTTTGTTGAGAGGCTCAACATGCCACACAGTATGAATGTGCCAAACCATGTGGACAGTAGCCATAATGTCAGCAACAAGAGCCATGTACTTGGGTGCTTCAGTTTCTCACTAATCAATATCCCAAGCTGCAGATTAAATTAAACCCCGGAAAAAACAAAGTGAAAGATATTAGTTCGATATACGATAACAAATTAAATTTGCATCTCCATTAACAGAAAACTAATAATTCGTGGATTCGAATCTTATACTAACAACAAAAATTAATAATTTATAACTAACATTTATCTATAAAAAAAACAAAAACTTGTATCAGCTTCAAATAATTTGTATAAGTTTTTAAATGACAGTAATAATAAGGAAGTTAGAAGATGATAAATGATTTTAGTCATTGTCAAGTGACACAGGAAGTCAAGAGGCATGTTCTGATTCTAGAAATGATCCACGCAAAGAGAAGAGTTGTACAAAACCCTCTTAAATGTTAGAAAGTGTTAAAGGAAAGTAACAGGCAAAAACACACAAACACCCACACACACTCTTTTAAATTTGAATAGTTTTGTGAAATTTGCATGTATTATGCCTTCGTTTATAATCTCAGTTTCATATTATATTATAATAATATGCAAAATAAAGGGAAAACAGTGGAAAAATTATCTAAAAAAACTAATTATTAATTTCTCCAGTTAATAAAAAAAACTTAACATCAATTTTGTTTAAAAAGGTAAAATATATTTTGTAAATATGATTGAATGTCTTCTTCTTACAAAGTCTTCGAAAATTTTGAAATTTTTGTAGTACAAATGTCTTGATTTAATATATATATATATATATATATATATATATATATATAATGTCACTTGTTCATCTCAGATCAATCACTATTTTAATATTGTTAAATGCACGTCATTTTATTTTAAATGCAAGAAACTATTTAAAAATACCAAATCCATAAAGACTAAAATAATTGAAAATTTATATTGTGAAAAATAACAAAAGAGAAAGAGATAAATCTTAGAAGGTTAAAGGTGGCTAGTCCTACATGCTCAGGTGTTCCAGCCATGGAAGCCGAAGTCTTGTAGAAGTTGGCAACAGATTCATCATCATCGGAGCCACAAACGTTGTTGCTGTTGTTGTTGATGGAAGGTAAGAGGGTGTCACAGAGAGCAACAAGGGACTTCATCTGCCTAGGAGAGAGAGAGTTTGTAAGAGGTTTTTTCTGCTCTTTCTCTCTCTCCTCACCAACATCATCAACATCATCATCTAGAAGAAGACAAGTGGTAGTAGTGTGCGTATAATCAACACTACTAAGCTCAACCACAGTGTGAACTTTTGCCTCATTCGGACCCAACCCGAACCCCACCCTGAAGCTACCACTCCTGCTATGGCTCTCCCCATTGCTCTCCATGCTTTTTCTGTTCATCTTTCTTTTTTTCTTCTTAATGGCTAAATGCTATATATGCAAAGTATATATATGAGTGCAAACCATCCAGGCTTGGAGTTCGTATATAATAAATACCTGCTAAACTTGTTCACCCAAAATAAAATAGAAATATAGAAAAAGTGTAATTAATTAATAAGTTGTCTATTTCCTTTTTCATTAAAGTACATCTCATCAAGTTAATACACTTGTAGAATTTATTGTTTAGTAAAACCTTAGTTTTTTTTTTTTTAATAAAAAAGATCAATATGTCATTACATTAGTTTTTTAAAGATTTAAAAAATAATCTTTTCAACTAACAAATCACTATTTTAATCTTTAAAATCATAGGGTGCTGTAAACTTGTTCTCTAAAATGACTAAAATTCTAAAACAATCTCTAAAATTGAATACTACTTCCTCCTCTGAATTCAATTATAAGCAACTAAAAAAGAAAATTTTGGTGTACTCAAATATAAGTTAATTTTAATTACTTTTATCTTATTTAATTATATCATCCCAAAATATCTTTCAATTAATTCAGATTTTATTTTTAATTATTTTTTTATTCTTGATATCAAATTCCAATGAATTGGAGACTTTAGGAGAAAAAATATTATTTTAAATGTGATTAGTATCAAGGGAATTTAGTTCAATTAATTGAACATGGTGCACATGTTATTATAAACTTATTGATGCTTGTCTTTAATTCCTATATGGATAAAAAATGTTATCAATAAATCATATGATATTAATCAACTTTTTAATTAGCGTAAAAATTAATTAATTGTGCTTTTATTTGAGTCTAGATACTCAGTCAAGTTAGTTTTGCAACATGGTAATTTTTCTTAATTCATGATTAAGTCATTTTAATTAAACGATGAAAAATTAAATTAAACTTTGCGCTTAAAAAATATAATTAAGATAAATGTTTCTTGTCATGTTGTTACTTAAGTTTGAGAATCATATGGTCCTTAAGAAAAGGTTAAGAAGGTTAGTGCATGGTGGGTAAGAGTTTTAGATGATTTTAGAGATGGGTCTTAGGGTTTCATAAGAAAAGCTCATTTTCATTCCCTTCCTTCACACTTGGTAGCCACCCTCTCTAACATCCTAATAAAATTCTATATAGAAAATAAATAATAATAATAATAATAATAATAATAATAATAATAATAATAATAATAATAATAATAATAATAGTAATAATAATAAATATGGAAGAATATGTCTATAAATAGTGAATTAATTATCCAAGTATGAATTAATCAATTAGGGATTAAGATAACATGAAGAACTAAGAGAAATAATTAAAAAAAATTTAATTAAGCATGTTTACACCAAGGTTTGTAACACCCTAAAAATCTACAACTAGAAAATAAAAGCTTTTCTAAACTACAATCAGTTTATGAAGATTTTTTTTCCATCTACATAGTTGTCCAAATCTTTTGACAACTTTTCTACTTTTTCTTTTAAAACCTATTTTCATTTTCAAGTTGATTTTGATAAAAAAATACTATCCATTTTGTAGTTTCTCTTATCTGCTTTATTTGTTTAGAAAGTTTGAAATGAGATTCTTGAATGATTTTTCTTAAACAAGTTCTCATTTTCTATTATAAGCTTCTCATTTTGTTTTCAAGCACCAACAAGTTGTTCTTTTAGAAGAACACATTTCTAAGCTAAAGTATAAGAGTCATTGAGCATGTTATCAAAATTTTGTTTTAAGTCTTTGTAATTTGAAAATTCTAGTGTTTTAGAGTCAAATACCTTCTCCTTTTCCGAATCTTCCATGAGACATATGTTGGCAACCTGTTCCTCTTCTTTCTCAGTAGATAATCTATATATGTCATCCTATATGGCCATCATTGATTGTCTTTTCTAATCTCCCTTTTTAGGATCTACCATGAGATATATTTTAGGATATTTCATTAGAAGAGGGCATGCTATTTGATGTGCCCAGACTTGTTGCATTCAAAGCATTTGACATGATACTTTGAGCTTTCTCCTTTTCTTCTTTT
Source organism: Glycine tomentella (assembly GCA_007407185.1). Lineage (NCBI taxonomy): Eukaryota > Viridiplantae > Streptophyta > Magnoliopsida > Fabales > Fabaceae > Glycine > Glycine tomentella. The sequence goes on along the minus strand of PYAF01000502.1, from coordinate 8,453 downwards.
GGCCATTGTCTAAACCCTTCTTGTCAGGAATGTCAGTTCATCCTCTTCATCAGAAAATTCATCATCACTATCATCAACTTCTGAATTTTCTATTGAGTTTAATGCTTTGGACAACCAATTAAACTTAGTTTTCTAAGAGACTTTGAGTGCAATAGCTTTTGCTTTGGATGATTTCATCTCTTCTATCAATTCTTGCTCATGTACCTTCAATGAGCTAATGAGTTCATCCATGGCCAAACTCTTCAGATCTTTGGCTTCTTGTATTGCTATGACTTTTGGTCTTTAAATCTTGGGCAGACTCCTCAAAATCTTTTTAGTCTTCTATTATGTTGTGTATCTTTCTCCCATGGCCTTGAACTCATTAACAATGGTGGCGAATCTATTGAACATTTCTTCAATAGTTTATTATTCCTGCATTTTGAACATCTCAAACTTGTAGGTTAGTATATTAATTAACCTTTGAATATTTTACTTGATATATACCCTCACCTGCCATTTTGAGAGTGTTCCAAATCTCTTGTCCTATTTGGCATTCTATAACTTTGTCATACTTAGATCTACTAAATGCTCAAGACAGGAAGAACTTTGCTCTAGAGTTCATAAAGGAATCTTACTTTCTAATCTACTCAGCTTTGGGTTTTCTATCTCTACTATTTCTTCAGTCCTCTTTGTAGGTTTGTAATGGCCAAGTTCTATAGTATCTCACAAATCTAGATCTCATGACTCCATGAATAACTTCATTCTATCCTTTTAGTAGTAGTATATTTTCCATCAAAGCCTTGAAGCCCATTTGTTGATGAACCTTTCTGTATAAACACTATTGGAGCTTGCATAACCATCATTACTTCTTGTTTTAACCTTAGAGTTAAGCTTTGATATCAATCAAAGTGAATAATTATATATGAAGGAGGGTTGAATTGTGTTTTCAAAAACTTTAAGCTCTTTTTGCAAAGATAAATTTTTTCTGAAGTTAGTTCAACAAATATATGTTCAAAATGAATATTTATTTTGATGTCAAAATGAAAACTTAATAGTTTCTAGAAAACAATTGATTCCTCAGAAAAACCTAAAACTTTAGGTTTAGTTAAAGAGGTTTATTGAAAACTATGTTTATGTACAATTTATTGTTTTATAACTATTTGTTTATGATAAACAAGTTGTAAAACTTAGTTTCTCAAAACAATAAAGAGGAAGGGGAAAAAAAGAATGAACACGACAAATTTTTATATTGATTCACCTAAACCCAGAGATATGTCCAATCCTTACCCAGTGAGATTTTAACTAAACATAACAACTAGATACACCTCTAGTTTACAACAATAACCTCACTTATAGCTAGTTTATCATTACACAAAGCTCCATTCGAGCTCTTATAGCAACAACGATACCTCTTAATCACTATATCCATATTGCCTTAAGGTCACAAGACCAAGTGATGTATGGCTGAGATGTAGCTATGATGTATAGCTGAACCCATAGCCATTAGTTTTCCCAAATCTACCTTGCAATGAAATCCAATCTTCAAGCAAACTTTAAAAACTCTGAATTCTGCACTTTCACAAGAATTTGGGATTGTTTTTAAGCTTTTTAATTCAGCAATGGAAGATGGAAGAAAGGTTAGGAATGAAGATGAATGGCACCATGGAAAAGCATTCCAATAAGCCTAGGAAGAATCACCACAATAGCATTGAGAAACCATTGATAAGACTCAAGAAGTTCTTACACAAGAACAAGAGAGAAACTCTCACAACAATTTTCAGAATTGTATTAATGGACCAAAGTTAGTTACAATTAGTTTTGGCACCTTATAAAAGCCACGAAATTACAAGCTTAATATCACTAAATGTAAGAAAAATGCAAATTGAAATGAAGCCCAAATGAAGCTTGAAGTGAAAGCTTCCCTAAAGTGACCATTGGCTACTCAACCGGCGCAGTTGATGAGTCACTATTTACCTTTATTTTCTCACCTTTCTGTACTCATTTTAATCCCTGATTTGTGTTTAATCGTTTATATTCCGCATTGTTTCTCATTTAGGATTTAATTGGACCGATAATTCAGATTTTAACTAATTTGGATATTTTTTAGTTTAATTATTCCAATTTTTATTTTCAGGGCAGTTTAATAATTAAATGGGCTTGGGAATTAATTCATGGACTTGAAGATTGGGGTGCCGCGTCAGCATCATTTTCCACATCAGCATTTTATTTTTGTTTTATTTTGCTTTAGTGAATTTTTGGGCCAAAATTGTTAGGAAAGGCTCATTTTCTTTTGTTGAAGGTCAGACACTAGTATTTTTAGAATACTGTGCCCATGCAAAGGGGAGAATTTTTTCACGCTCAGCTCTCTTTAGGGTTTTAGGTTTTCGTTGCTATTGGTTATTCTGCTTAAGGTTTTCGTTTTTGTTTGGATTTTATGTTTCGGAACACGGTTGCGTTTCAATTTTAGTGCTTATTTCGTTTCTGCTTCAAGTGTCTAATCTCGTTTTCTGCTTTTAGTATTTTAGTTTTCGTTTATGTTAAGTTTCATTTTTGCATTTGAATTTCGTTTCTCTTCTAGTTTCGTTTAATGTTCGGCTGCTATTCAATTCATGTTTCTGTTGCAATTTTCGGATTAATGGAAGGCTAAGTCTTAGGGTTGGACCCTAGGACAGATTGCAAACCTTTAATGGAGGTTCTCTGTACTTGTAATTCTGTTCTGCTTGGTTCTTCCTTGTTGGGTCTCTGTTCTGTATCTTTTTCGAATTAGAGTCATGCTTAATGATTCTGAGTTGGTTGATTCAATAATCTCAGGTTGCTTAATCCTGAGAGATTAGGCCTGACGAGGTTCGCGTTTGCTTAATTCGTGTAGGGAAGTTTTAGGTTAATCTTCGCTTGGTAGATTAATCTGGGCTAACAAGGATTAAGTTAGGATAGATTATCTTTCGTGAACCGAGGATATTAGAGGTGCAATCTGTTCAAAGGTCTGACTTGTTTAATCACTGCAATTATTTGGTATTTCTGTTTTATTTTATATACTCTTGCATTCTGTTAGAATCCCCCCCATTACATGTTTAATCCCTTAACACAGACAATTGATCCTAGAGAGACGACCTAGGAGTCACTTCCTAGTACTGCATTTAATCGTATTAATTTGACCGAGTACGACCTCGATCAGCAGTGCAGACTCAATGCTGAAGTAATCAATTAATTCGCACTTGTAATTGATTAATTCGTACTTGTAATCGATTAATTTGCACTTGTAATCAATTAAAACAGAGTTATTTACAATTTTCAGGCTCATGTAATCGATTACATATGTCTCGTAATCGATTAAAACAAATAAGTCTTGTTTCTGTGTGAAACTGAATTGCTGGTAATTGATTACAGGTATTAGAAATTGTTTACAAAATGCCTATGTAATCTATTACAGGAATCTGGTAATCTATTAAAATAGATAGCACTTCTTTTGTGTTTGCACTTAGTTGGTGTGCTTCTTCATGCTTTTCCAAGAGATACAAGTTAACTTGGATGTGGTCTTGAAGTGCTTGAGTCCTAGCTCTTGTCATTGGTCCTTTAAAGCTCATCAAAGGAAGTGCTTCAAGCTTTCCTTCTAGAGCTTTAGCTTGCCTTGGACCTCCATCACCAAGGTTGTCGAAATTGAGAGTCTACGTAGACTCATGAAAGCTCCGTAGACTCGACTCGTAGACTCGTAAGAGTCTACTTGAAACAAAAACAATAGTAAATTACCTATAAATATCATACCAATCCACTTCTACTCATTATAACAAACTAATAACAAAGAACAAAGAGGAAAGAATAATACAAAATAATAAAACATATATGAATAATGTTCAATTATCTATATTGGTGTGATACAAAATATAAAGCACTGGCTCTAATTCCTCCATTCATACTGCATTTTGGACAAAAAAAAGGACAACATTGAAAACCGATGAGGCAATGACAATACAAAAAAGGTAGAAAAGCTAAAAATTTAGCAAGAAGCTAAAAATGATGGAATAACATACACAGATACATAACAACATTGATCAAGGTAGTTCAAAATCTAAAACATAAGGTAAGAGAACTTTCGCTTTGCTGTTCAAAATATAAAACATAGGGAAAGGCAGTTCAAAATCTAAAGCAAGAGAAAGGAACCTTCACAGTGTGAAAGATAAAAAGAGAACTTCCGCTTCGTAATTCGCACCGCCACGGCGTCACCGACCTGTCGCTGTCACCATGCAAATGCAGGTGCACCTTGCCTAAGGACTAAGGCCTTCACTTTTGCAGTCGCACGACTCGCACCGAGTGAGGAAGAACTGGGGAAGAAATAGCCTAACACGAAGCGAGGAGAGCAAGGAGGAATGACTTGCACCAAGTGAGAAAGAACCGAGGAAGAAACAGCATAACGCGAAGCGAGGAGAGCGAGGAACACGAAGCAACAAGAGCGAGGAACAGAACCGATGTAGAGCAGACACATTGTGAGGAAGAAGAATGAAAAATAAGTGATACTATACAATGTTATTTTTCCTTTTAACAAAATTGTGAAATAGGACCAGACTCGCGATTCTACTCTGAATCGCATGAGTCTACGCAGACTCGAATGAGTCTACTCTGATTTCGAGTTTACTTATGATTTAGCTTGCGAAGGCTCAGTAGAATCGTAAAATTGTACAATCCTACAAGTAAAAACGAGATTTTGATAACCATGCACAAGACACTTGCTCCCTCACCATAGCACCACCCCTGGTATTGGCTTTTTATTTGGGTTTCATGCTATATAATTTTTTAATTTTAAGATACCATAAGTGAAAAGAACCCCATTTCGTGGACCACGCATTACAAAAGAATTTTAAAATGTACACTTGTAGTGTGCTTTCAATTGAAGGGTTGCCTTTGATCACCAAGCATCGAAATTATGGCGCCTCTATTCAGTTCATGCAAGCAACAAACAAAGCGGGTTCTCAGTGCTAGCCGACGATAGACGTGTTGGGATTTGATAGACACACAACTCTCTCTTACCTAATAGTGAATTTCTTGCAATCATGTGAGGCAACCCTCCCTCATATATATAGGATAGAAAAGTGTTTTATCCCAGATTCCAATCACATCTTTTTTGATTATATATGACAATTTTATCTTATCAAATCATATTTGATTAGATATATAAATAATTAATTAAATCGTATTTTAATAATTAACCATGAACTATATTAAATCACATTTAATTTATTCAATTGCTCTAATTGGTTGCTCTATATGTGACCGTATAGGCTTTCACTAGACTAGAAATAATTATATTATAATATTATAGACAGTGATTGCCATCTAACAATGCATCACTACCATTTAGCCTATGAGACAATTGGTGATTCGATTTCAACCTTACCATAACCATTTCCACCTTGCAACCTTTACTTCTTCATTGAAATATCTTAATTGAACATGAGGCATAATAACGTCATCCTTGTTAAGTCCTATCATTTATTTCTCAATACCTAAGTAGAAGTTTAAATGCAAATGGACCCAGTATCTCATATTTGTCCCTTTTCATGTGGTCACACATATTGTATGTCTCACTCTATCTAGAGGCCTATAGACATAACTCCTGTTATGTAGGAAGGTTGAATCTTATCTACATCACTGACATCCCTCAAAATGATTCATTGCATGTTCAATTACTACCTTTATAATCGCCTTGTTTCAAATGATGTTTGACAGAATTAAATCCTACAACTACTACATGTAGATATCGTAATGACTTCAAGTCGAAGGATTACTATCACATAATGGTTGTTGTAAGATTCACTTATGACACTTACATAACTATTATGAAGTCTTCTCATAGTGGGTCAGTCTACTATAAACATTACTTCTATTACTCATAGTTGTATGCATGCTTGATATTCATATCCATGAACTATGAGATGTGGACATCTTGCTACTCAAACAATAGTCTCAATGAATTATTGTTGTCCTAGTTGGTAATCATACTTGACTACTAACACTTTAAGAATTATGTTCTATTATTCAATGAATCTCACATCATTGAATAACTCATGTATTCCAAGGACATTACATATCGTAGAACAAATAATAATATAATATTTGAAATGCCTCATTATATATATATATATAATACAAATCAAAGTCATGATACAAATGTTGTTAGAGTCAGGGGGAGCTCAAGAGGATCAAGAAGTTGAGTCTCTTAGGCAACAAAGTATTTAGGCTTTTTATATGCCAAATCAATTGATTGGTAGTTGTAATTTATGTATGTCTAAGTGAGACTTCCTATGATCCATTGCATAAAGCTCAAACATGGTTTTGCATTCATGTTTTCATAAAATCACAAGTTTTGTGAAAAAGCTTTTCTGAAACATAAGGTTTTCATGATTGCATTTAAAGCCAAGTGTTCAATGTTTGAGTTTTTGGAAAAATAATTTCTCACTGGTTTAATTGATTACCAGAAAATGGTAATCTATTACTTAAGCTTTTAAGAACACTTTAATCGATTACAAGAGTATGGTAATCGATTACACTACACAAAACCATAGAAAAGTCTTCCTGTGATTATCGATTATGATATTGTTGTAATCGATTACTTGGCGCGTGTTTAGAACAAAGACTTCCTGTGATAATCAATTACATTGCGAATTAATTGATTACATTGCTCATAAATCTTTTCCAGAAATTTCAAGAACACTTTAATCGATTAAAAGAGTTATTAATTGATTACATAAGTGAATTTAATCAATTACATTAGTGAATTAATCGATTACTGACAGTTACAATCTGATTTCTATAAATAGCTGTTGGATGTTTTGAAAAGATACAATGAAATATCAAAGTATTTTCATAAGCTTTTTGTGGTAAGAAAAGATTCCAAATGCTAAACTCTGTTAGACCCACAAATCCTCAAGCTTTGAGATTTCTAAAGAGGATTTCTTTTTGGGCAAGTTTCAAAAGAAGTTTTGGAAGCAAAGTTCTAAAGTTGTTTCTTTCACCATTGATTCAAGTCTGGTAATCTTTTGTATACATCATTACTGGATCATCAGGTGCTTTCCTTTCATACAACTTGTTTGTAAGATCTTTTGAATTCTTTTTGTGTGTAGCTGTAACAATAGTTTTTCTTAAGGCTTTTCTATAATAGGTGTTTCTAGAGGTAAGAGTAGAGATAGGTTTTCTCCATGTCTTGATCACAAAGATTCTAAGTGAGTTAGAGATCTCGTTCTTGATCTAAGTGTGATTGTAAAAAGCTTGTAACAAACAGATTGTTATTAGTGGAACTCTAACTTGTTGGTTAGAAGTGAACCAATATAAATTCTCTAGGTTGAGAAGTGAACCAATATAAATTCCTATATTGACTACTTGATCTTTATTTTATCTTTTCTTGCTGTTATTATTGTCATTCATTGGTGTTGCATTTCGTAAACAACATAAAATGTTTTTGATTGCATTCTTTGAGTAGTGGTGTTTGATTGGTTGAAATCTTTCTTGGATTGTTCTGTGATACGATCTTGTTAACTCTGATTGTTTAAGAAGTTTTAATTGTCCAAGATCAATCAATTCACCAGCTCTTGGTTCTTACGTGTTGTTCATATTGTTTTCAAATGTAGCCTAAAACAGATTGGCCATTAGGGCTCACTCCAAAACTTTCAACAAAACATCAAAGTTTTTTCTATGAATCAATGCATAGATCATAAATTATCCCTACAATAGGAGAATTTCCACTCAAGAAATTATAAATCACATTTTTGTCTTTTACAATGTATAGTTTTCATGCATTTTATAGAAGTGGTTCACTCTTAATAAGAGAGGCTTGAAGCATAATGGTGGCTCCTTAATAGAGGTGATAAACTCGTGTCTTTGTATTTCTTACTTGCTTCAAGATATCTTCAAAAGGTTCCTTCAAGTCCTTTTAACACCTCAAGAAAATAGTCATTGAAAGTAACACCCTTGGTTTTGCAACTTCTTGAAAAAGTTTAAAATATGTCAATGGTGTTAGACACTGGACGATCCATCACTGGACGACCCAAACACTCTTAAGGTTTTATGAAAACAAAGATATAAATTTGCGCTAATCAATCTATAGCATGTAAGTCAATAGGTTTGATGATTGAAAGCAACACTAGGTAAGCTTTTCCATTAATCGATACCTCATCTACTGGAAGCGAGAAGTACTCGTCCAATCCATCCAAACAACAATAGGAATAAGCATTTCCTTTGAATTATTAATTTATTCCAATTTATATGATCATATTTAAAAAGAATATTGTTGTCGCGATTTATGCGAATATGTTTACGGCAAGTGCACCGATCGTTTAACAAGTAATAAAGTGTAAGTAAAGTATCGTCTCCACAGGGATTGGAAAGATTTCGCAATAATTATAAAGATTATGATTGAACAAGAAACAGAAAAGTAAGCAAAAGTAGTTGGATGATTGTGTTGAAGTGAGAAAGGAAATTGAACA
>PYAF01000501.1:88565-99169 GCA_007407185.1 Glycine tomentella | reverse complement strand
GACTGTATTATGGACTGTATTCTTATTATATGAATCGTGGTGAGGAAAATCGTTTAAACTACAAACAAATCATTAGCAAGCAAGGCAAAAAGAATTTTCGCGAAAAAAAAATTTACAACTAAGATGATTTTAATACAAAAAGGACACGAGTTTTAATTAAAATCAATCAACTACGAGTGAGTAAAGAGAGACGTTACATCTAGGTTCATTGATCACTTCAACATTAATGTGATTGATGAAGTTGTGGACCGTACCAATTCCAGCAACAGCCTCATAAAAGGAAAACATCTTATAAAGCTGGGGATGTAGAAGACACCTCAAGCCTGGGTGATGGCAGGCCAACCACAAGTACCTCCTCCTCCACCTGTTGATGCTGACCTTCAAGTGGAAGAATCTGAAGATGAAGAAAGGGATCAAACTCAGCCTTTATACTCACAGTTTGAATCTTTGATGCTGCAGAAGATGGATGGGCTTCTTCAGATACATCATGATTTTAGGCCTGAGACTAATGTCTCTTTGAATGAAATAAAGGATAGGCTAGACATTATAGAGGCTACTCTTAAGACTGATGATTCTACCTCTTTTTAAATGGCCTTTGTTTCTTTAAGTTTATGTGCTCTGTTTTTCTATAACTGTAATGCATCTATAAAACTTCCATTCTGCTTCTATTTCAGTTACCCGTTGTGCTCTTTATGTTTTTGACTTAAACAAGCCAAATAGGGGGAGAAATGGTTGAGTTTTGATATACTCTGCTTTATACTCTGTTCATCCCTGTTTTTTTTTTCAAAATTTGGCTCAAAATCTGACTTGAATGGATTATGGAATTTAGGGGGAGCTAACTGTCTAAAATGAATCGATTATACCTAGAATACTTGTAAATGATGTTTAAATGGAATCAGATGCTTTAACACTTGTTCTTTGGAAAGAAAGTGTAAATTTTAAGGTCCAAAATATTCAAAGTTTTCCATGGTTAATTACTTTTAAAAAGCTTCAAGTTCAACAATTGGTTAATCAAGAATTTGGCACGTTGAAAGCCAAAAAGGGGGAGATTGTTGGATACAGGGGGAGCTTCATGAAGATTGGAAGTCTTTGATACAAGATGAGTTTTGTGCTTTCAACATGCTTGAAGACTTGGAATTTTATGTAAAAGGAAAGTTATCTGATTGATCCATGCATTCATGCATTCACTTATTCATTCATTGATTCAACTAAGTATTTTTCATGAAAATCAAACAAAGCTTTTAACAATTAACTAAGGTTTTAAATTTGATTCAAAGGTTTTTGGAAGAATTGTTTTTATACTGATGTAATCGATTACATTAAAGGTATAATCGATTATTTTGTTCTTTGTTCATTCTGGAAAAGCTTCCAAGAACAATGTAATCGATTACCTATCGAAATAATTGATTATTTGACCTTTGCTTTCATATAAACTGCTTTGTTGAACACTTTAATTGATTACCAATGGGTAGTAATCGATTATAAAGCTTTACATTGCTATACATGATTTTAAGACTCTCTAGAAGAATCGATTACCAATAGGTAGTGATCGATTACACAGGCTTAACTGAAAAATTTGTCTTCCTATCTTAATAGATTACCAAATGTCATAATCGATTACATAGCTCATTCTGTTTTATAAAGCTTTCTAATTTAATCAATTACCAAATATAATAATCGATTACATAGTGTATTTTGATAATTTGAAGCTTGCTGTCTTAATTGATTACAAGTCGGAATAATCGATTATTTTGCTCGTTGCTCATGTCCAGAATCTTGTAGAACACTTTAATCGATTACAAGGTTATTTTAATCGATTACATGAGCATTTTAATCGATTATTAGGCGCGTTTAATCGATTACTGACAGTTACAAAATTTTGTTATAAATAGAACCAAAGCTCAGCTTGTTTTGTAAGTTGTTCAATTCGTATTCTGAGCATACACAAGCTTTCTAAACAAGTTCAAAGTGATTTTGAGTTTTATGAGTTCTTGCATCAACTAAAACACTCATGGGTTTTTGAGTGATTCTTTGAAGCAAGAAGTTTCTTTCAAAGGTTAAGGAAGAAGAATGTTCTGAGTTTGTTTTTTTTTTCTTTCAACCTGAATGCTCATTCATATGCATGTCATTCACTGGATCATCAGGTTGTTTCTTTCCTTAACTCATTGGTTGTAATTTTGTTTACAAATTTGTTGAGATTGGCTATTGTAATAGGATTCTTATAGCTTGGGACTAGAGAAGGGTTCTCTAGCATAAAGATTAGAGTAGTGTTCTCTGAATCTTTCTCCTTAGAAGTCTAATAGGGTTTTAGATTTCTGTTCTTTATCCAGGGTTGATAAAGGGGAGTTTCTTGTAAAAGCTTGTAAGAATATTTTATAATAGTGGAACTCTAATTCAGTGTGAATTAGAAGAAACTGGATGTAGCTTCAGGTTTTGAAGTGAACCAGTATAAATTGCTTGTGTTCTTATTTCTATATCTTTATTCTCATCTTATTCATTGATCTTTAATTCTTTGAATCATATTCATTGTTCAACAAGTTCTATTTTGATCTATTGAATTCTTGGGCTGAGCTATTTGATTGAGTAAAAGGTTTCTTGATTTTGAAAGTGATAAAGATCCTGAAACTCTGATTTGAATTTGATTTTTAAAATACCAAGGTTCAACCAATTCAGCCCCCCCCTCTTAGTTGTTGTGAAGTATTCCTATTATTTTCATAAGCTTGTTCTAGAGTAGTGTTCTCTAGGGAAGAACAGGGTAGTGTTCTCTTGTTTTTGATCATTAGGAGTGTAATAGGGTTTTAGATTTCTATTCTTTATCTAGGGTTGATAAAGAGAGATTGATGTAAATTGTGTAAGAACTAAATTTTATAATAGTAGAACTCTAATCTAGTGTTGATTAGAAGAAACTGGATGTAGCTTCTTTTGAGAAGTGAACCAGTATAAATTGCTTGTGTTGATTTTCTTTATCTCTATCTCTTCAAGTAATCATGTTCATTTGTTCTTGGTGTTATCATCATTACTCAACAAGTTCTATTTTGAGCTATTGATTTCTTGTGCTGGGTAATTTGATTGATTAAAAACATTCTTGGTTTGAAAGTGATTAAGATCCTTTGACTCTAATTTTATAAACATTTTTAAAAAACCAAGTTTTAACCAATTCACCCCCCCTCTTGGTTATTGTGAGTATTCCTATTGTTTTCATCTTGCTATGATAAGGAATTAATTGGCTAGACTATTTCTAATCTAAAAGGTATTATGGGGTATGACGATCATTAAGAATGTACAGAATAAGTTGATTCCCACAATAATTGTGATGAGATGGAGAACATGAATTGATTACTGTAAGCTAAATCAAGGCACAAGAAAAGATCATTTTCCTTGTGGAGCAAGCTTATTATAGCTTCCTTTATGGTTATTATGGATACAACCAAATAGTCATCTAACCCCAAAGACCAAGAGAAGACAACTTTCTCTTGTCCTTTTGGGGTATATGCTTATAGGAGAATGCCATTTGGATTATGCAATACACTTGCCACATTTCAAAGATGCATGCTTTGCTATTTTTTCCAATTTGGTTGAGAAGTGTATTGAAGTTTTCATAGATGAATTTTCAGTTTTTGGTCCATCTTTTGATTCATGCTTGACCAATCTTGATATTGTGTTAAAAAAGATGCATAGAGACTAATATCATTCTCAATTGGGAAAAGTGTCACTTTATGGTTCAAGATGGCATAATTATTGGCCATAAAATCTCTTCAAGAGGAATTTAGGTTGATCCAGCCAAAGTATAATTAATTGCAAAACAACCACCACTGGTTGATAAAAGGGGTGTGAGAAGTTTTCTTGGTCATGCTGGATTTTATAGGTGCTTTATCAAGGACTTCTCTAAGATTGCTAAGCCACTGATTAGTTTGCTTGTGAAAGACACACCATTTGTGTTTGAGTGAAAACAGTATGAACACACATAATAACCAAGAGGGGAGGTAAATGTTGGACTATTGGCAAGCGTACCAATGTCGTCGCAGGTTACAAAATTTATTAGAGATCGTCTCCATAGGGACTTGAGTTACTCAATTATTTTAAATAAAAGCAATGTTTAATAGTTATGTACAAACAAACATTAATTGAGATTTCATGTGTTTGTGAAAATAAGGGAAAATACGGATTTAAAGAAATAACGATAATAAAGGATTTAGTACTTCAGAATTACCAAAAATAACGGAAACAAGTAAAGCGAGTTAATTAATTCAAGAAAAGTATAGGATTGGACTTCATCGTTCTTACCCTCAGTATCCAATTAGCAGTACCATATATAAATCATTTTCTAACATTATTGATGTACACATTAAATCACCCCAAATCGATCCCTCACATTTGAAAATCCTAACGATATTTACTAAATATCGATCCCTCGCATATGAAATAAATATCTCAGAATTATAATCATAATCTCGTGTTGTTTGCAATCAAAATGTTATGCTCTATTCCTAGCAACGTAATGTAAAGAGTAAAATCATTCAGTTCATATCCTAAGAGCACTATTTAGTCAAACTTAGAATCCAATTTTATGAAGCTAGTCATCAAGTATAATCAAGCATTAAGAACATAATGAAATCACTAATAATGAATAGAAAAGATTCATGCATATATCAAATATCAAAAGAGATACATAAGGGTATGAAAATGATTACATTCAATCTTTGGGAGAAACTAGCCGATCATTGTGTAGAGTACAAGATCAACTGAAGACATGATGAAGGAAGTGATCCCCGATCCTTTCCGACAAAGTTTCCTCACCAATTTCTCTCTTCTCTCACCTCTCTCTACGTTTCCTTGCTTCTGGTTTCGTTCATGGTGTCTTTCTCTCCTTCCTTGCATGGATTTTTATAGGAAAATGTCGAGGAGGTCAGGTGAACTTGCCCAGCCAAGCTGTAGCTCACCCAGGCGAGCTGAAACTTAATGCCGAAGAAAGGCTAACTCACCCAAGTGAGTTATTTACACATGATTTACTTGCCAAGGCGAGTTGTGACTTAGCTTTGAAGAAAGGTTAACTCACCGGCTTTTAGACCAACTAGGGGCAAAAAAATTTGGTATTTACAGTTTGAGGGTAAAAAGTTATAAAATTCCCATTTAGGGGTAAGTCGTGACACATGGCACGACTTTAAAATCAGAAGTCATGACACGGGTCATGACTTTATTTTTTTTTTTAAAAAAAATGAAAGTTGTGTAATATTTTACAACTTCACTATGCAATTTCCGTAAAAATATTTTGTTTTCTAAGTTTGTGAGAAAGTCGTAAATGTATTTACGACTTCAAAGTCGTAAATATATTTATGACTTTAATTTAAGTTTTTTGTTTTTTTTTTAAAATTAAGTTTAGAAGTCAGAAATATTTGTACGACTTCAAAGTCGTACAAATATTTACGACTTTAGTTTTTCTAATTTCATTCAACTTTATTTTTTAAGTTTTTTAAATCATGCATGCACATTGTATTAAAGTGAAGTCGTGAAAGGCTATGCGATTCTGAATGAGTTTTTTTTCCCTTGCTTTTTCGTTGGTTTTGTTTACTATTTATTAAATAATTAATAATTTGCTTTTTTCGTTGGTTACGTACATGAATATAGTTTAGTTATTATTTGAGTTATTATAATTTTTATATTTTAATTTAGTTTTAATGTTATTTAAAAAAATAAAAAATTAGATAGTTAAATTAATTAAAAAACATGTAATTTTAATTATTATAATTTGTTTTAATATTTAGTATATAATGTCAAAAAAATTTGTTACTTAAACAAAATTTAAAATTTGTTACTTAAATTATTTAATAAATATGTAATGTTAATTCATGTAATTTTAATTATTATAATTTGTTGTAATATATAGTATGCAATCTCAATTTTCTTTAATATTTATTATGTAATCTAAAATTTATTTAGTTATTTTTGTATAATTTTTTAGTTCATTTTAAATTTTAAATTTTAAAAATTAAAAAATTTGGTAATAGTATTGACTTGTAATATATGAAACAACTTAAATTTAAATTTTGTGTTTAAGTAATTATGACAAATATAATTATTTTAATTAATTGTTAGGCACAATAATCGTAATTGAATTTTGTAAAAGTAGTTGTAAAATTAACACAAGATATTATTTGGAAGACATATATTTATGAAATAAAATTCAAATTAATTACATAGTCATTAAAGGAAAAAATTAATAATGAGATGATGTTCCACAACGAGTTCTTTTAGATACGCGTCGAGGTCTTTCTTCTTGTTGAGCTGGATTTGTGTCTGGGTTTGTTCTTCTTGTTCTACCACCTCTTCCCCTTATTCTACGATGATCATGCGTTTGTGTTTATTGTTGTTGAGGAATATCATGATCACCGTGGCCATCATCATCATCATCATCATTATCATTATTGGTTGTATTATTTTGATCGTCATCATTATCGTCATCCTCATTACCTATGTCACGCATTTGAGTAGGTACTGTCGGATGATAAAAAGATGTCGATGGTGATGGATTATATGCTGATGGTGGAGTGTTGAAGGTGGTACCAAATCTCTGTGAGTGTCCTTCAAAAATATTTGACGTAGAAGGAACTTGGAATGAGTAGTGAGGCACATACGAGGAGAACCCAAATTGTTGTGAACTTTGTTCACAACCTTGAGGCATGTATCCAGAGAAACCCACTGGCTGATTAAAAGGTTGTCCATGTGATTGATGATAGTGGGGCATGCATCCAGAAACATGCACCGGAGGTACATTCGGGTCAGTATGTGATTCATGGTGTTGATGGTCAGCACAGGACTGTAAACAAAGATGTTTGAATTTATAAATCTATAATCATTAATAATAGTAATAAAAATGCTCACAATTTACAAAACTTCATTTACCTCATAAATGGGTGTCCCCTCACGCGATATATATCGTCTAGTTCGACGTATATACCATTGCATGTATTCAGTAGTATCATGCAAAATACTCTGGTCCATTACACCTTGAACAATGAAATCATTCCAATCATTATATGCGTGAATCCAGCGACGATGATAATAAGGCCAAAAAATATCTGTTCTGCCTCTCATATCTATGTTGTGGAGTTCGTCGAGGTTTGGTGGGTCATGTGGAATGGTTTGTCTCATTCCAAATTGTCTCATAACCCTGTCCACCGCATGCCATTCCACAATCGCGTAGCATATGAGAGGGACTCTTGCACACACAATCATATATATATATATATATTTTGAATTAATGGCCTTATTTCAGGAGTGTCATACGGTGTCCACAACAACTGCAAAACATATGTTATTGTTGCCAACAGTTTGTACACTAACAAGTTAATGTAAAAATTACTGAACATGAGAGTTTAAGATTAAGAAATGAACCTCGTTTATGTGTAGTCTATCAAAAATACCGCGTATCAATCTCACTGAGTTGGTCGATATATTTGGTTGTGTCGTAGGATGACACCACCTTCGTGCAATCGAAAATCCAAGACCTTGCTGAACTTCTTCGTTCGACATGGGAAGTATCTGTGGCGCAATACATCTAATGCGGTCCCATGCCCACGATTGCAGGAGCAAGAAACATCCACCAATTTCAGTTTGCGAGGCTTTAACAGCCCGATCTAGTGATCGAAATAGGGAAGCTAATACTGCTGCTCCCCAATTATAGGTAGCTGCCTCAGTCAAGTCGGCTAACAACAAAAGATACATAAAATGTACACGTGCTCCAAATGTGTCCGGCATCAAACAACCACCTATGAGCATCATTATATGAGCTCTAGCATGTTGGTTGATTACAAACTCATCAGCATCGGCAGAAAGGTGTTGAAAATTTTGGCGCAACCATGTTAGGTAAATAGTTTTGCCCTTAATATACTTATCAGGAGGAGTATCCCCCAATAAGGTCTGACAGGCTTCACGAACATCACCGAGAGTCACTCCGGTTACTGCCACACCATCTATTTTGAGGCCTAGTTGAAGGGCAACATCTTGTAGGGTGATCGTTGCCTCGCCATATAGGACGAGCAACGACGTTCAGCTTTAAACATCATTCAATAGGCTTTGATTTTTTTTAGCTTTATTCATGTAGTTGCAGGCCATGTGTTGATACAGTGCCTATATTGATTATTTTGTTGGACTTCATGAGCTACACAACATCCACCACATCCAAGAGCAGCACGAGTTCTGCTTTACCTTATTTTAATTGTACTATTACAAGGAGATGATGTCAAGTAATGGATATTGCAATTTGCATGAATTGAGTAATAGTTGCAAACCATAAAATATTGGCAAAATTGAAATCGTGTAGGTACACACGACTTTAAAGTCGTGGTGTTAGGCACGTATTTATTCAAATGGAATGTAATTGAAATGATTTACCATAAAAAAAAATTAGATGTTATAAATGAATAAAGATTTTGTAACTAAAATTAATATTAAATTATAATGATTTTAGTAAAATATTAATTAGTGTTATGTAATTAAATAATGATTTTGTAATTTTAATTAATATTTTAAATTATAATTTTTTATAAAATATTAATTAGTATTAGGTAATTAAACAATTATTTTGTAACTATAATTAATATTAAATTATAATTTTTTACTAAAATATTATTCGTTGAGTTACATAATTAAATAATAATTTTGTAACTATAATTAAAAAATCACTTTATAAATTTGAAAATATATTATTACGCTTAATATAAATAGCATCATTATATGTTATAAGTATTAATTTAAAATGGAATGTAATTGAAATCGTGTAGATACACACGACTTTAAAGTCGTGGTGTTAGGCTTGTCTTTATTCAAATGGAATGTGTAACACCTCGACTTACCATCTTATTATTATTGATTTTTAATGAAAAATTCTTTTCAACTTACTTAAGAGCACCCAATTGAATATAATAAAATTTTGCCAATAACTGATACTCCAAGAAAATTTCATTACTGAGTAATATTTATAAATCTAAAGTAATATATATAATAAGATTACAAACTGACACTGGTTCTATTACATAGTACAACTAATTCAAAACACTCTGTAACAAAAGAATACATCTTCAAGCATATCATCTTCAAACAAAATCCTCTTCTTGTAAACAGCTAGTAGTCTTTCTTTGTTGTTCATCTGCTCGCTCGAATAAAATCGAGGTCATAGCAGGTGTCAACCACAGACACAAAATACAGGGTAAGTTTATGATAAACATAATTTAAGCAATAGAATATATTCAATATGCAGATATTCATAACAATATCCTCAAAGATGCATGATTCTCTTAGACTCTTATCATGATACATGATTCTCTTAAACTCTTTCAATATTTGGTACCAATTGTCAAGATAGCCTCATCCCTGTGGCACAGAACTTATCCGACCAGTTAGGGTCTCCCGGTATTGCACAGGTTCTCACCCACACTTCATGTGATCATCATGAGTGGTTCACCCACACTTCATGTGATCATCATGGGTGGTGTGATTCCCCACCTCAAAAGTCACCCCCAGCTCAAACACCTTTTGTCTGAACGCACGGACTCAGTTCCTGCAGTTATCTGACACACCTCCTCTTTGAGGCAACTCTTATACACACCTCCTCTCTGAGGCAACTCTTATGCACATGAGACACATGAAACTGATTCACTTAATGCATAACTCTTTTCATATGTATTTTCAAAATCAGTCCTCAATCACTGTCTCGCATACTTTTACTCAGAAATTCAACATATCATTTATGTACAGAGTTTCATAGAAACACTCAGCAACACATGAACTTCATAGAAATTCATAGAAACACTCAACAACACAAGAACTTCAAACACTTATTCAAACACAAACAACACTTAAACTATCTTTATCATAAAGCTTCCCTATACATACCTTATAACCTCTTAATAAGCTTGTCTTTCTCTTCCTAAAGGTGCTAGCTTTACACGTGATTCTTCAAGGGGAATGGAGTCTCTTTATGCTTTTGAAAAGGAAGGATAAAATGAAATGAAAGAGATAAGAGGAGAGTAGTTCACGTGAAGGTGGGTAGAAAGGAAAACTGGAAGAATGACTTCCACTTAAGGCCTTTCTCCCTTTATATAGAGTTTGGAAAATAATAACATATTCAAGGACATTTCTGCCCTTCCTAGCTAGTTACTCTCATTTGGTTTCATTAGAACTTAGTTTCATCTCATCCCATTTCATCCTAACCAAGCTCATAATGACTCTTGCTAAATATCTTTCAACTTTACAAAAATCTTCTAAGCCATGATGACCCCTTTACAAGTGTCCTATCACTTGTCATGTGTCATGAAGCTTCCTTTACAAGTGTCCCTCCACATGTCTAAGTCATGACTCTTCTCCTTTTTCCTCCATTTTCACGTGGCCTACAAGGAAGGAAAAGAAGATTTTCTTCCTTTCATGTTATCTTGTGTAAATATTTTGTAAAGTATGATGACTTCTTAGCCTTTTTTCTTCTCTTCTTCACGTGTATTCTCTTTAGCCAAGGGGAAGATTTTTATCTTCCTTTCCTCTTTCTATATCATGTTTTCATTTCCTTAAAGAGAAGAAAATTGTGTGGTTCTCCTTGTGTCCATATGTCACCT
>PYAF01000501.1:24526-72096 GCA_007407185.1 Glycine tomentella | reverse complement strand
AAATTTTTCTTCCTTTCATGCTACATGTGGTCATTTTTTATGATGAATAAAAATCTAGTTTCTAATATGGCATTTACACATGGTATTTTCTTAAAAAGAAATCAAATTTAATTTGAATTCTTTTATCTAAAGATGAATAATAGAACTCTAGATGTTCCTAAGAATTTATCTCAATGATAGTTTAAATAAATCACAAGTAATCTATACAGAGTAATATATAAACTTTACATACTAAATTGGCCTATACTTCTGCAGACCATCAAAATTATTAAACCATTTTATTAAATTGGTTTATACATTCTATAATTAAGAGAAAATTCCTTAGATTATATGTATCATTTTTCTATATTTTTCTTATGCTTGAATTTTCTTAAATAAAGTCTCAAAGTTGTTATCTTATAAAATTCCTAGAAATTTTATTCTAGAGTTTTCTATCACAAAATATTTGATACTTAGTCAGCTAAGTGTACTCTATAATTTCATCATGTTCCTACAAAATTTCTAAAGTTATTTGAGCATTTTTGGCCTAGGGGCATATTGGTAATTTTGCCATTCATCCTAAGGGCATTTTGGTCATTTTTCAAAATATGCAAGGGCATTTTTGTAATTTTTTATAGAAAGAGTGATTTAGTCATTTTTCTTTAAACATACTTGTATCTAAATATCATCATATTTCTACAAGTAATTATTATATAATTTTGAGGATGTTACATGACACGTGTCACGACTTCTGATTTTAAAGTCGTGCCACGTGGCACGACTTATCCCTAAATGGGAATTTTATAATTTTTTACCCCCAAAACGTAAATACCAAAATTTTTTGCACCCAATTGGTCAAAAAGCCTTAACTCACCCCAGGCGAAATTGCCTTCCAGAAAATTCTTCTTTTGACCTTTTGACCCCCTTCTCTTGTCTTGTTGTTTTGGATGCCACAAAACATTCAAATTAAGTGGATGCATCTTCCAAAATATGAACAACAACATTTATATATGTACAAAATATAAAACAACTAGGATTAGGGCAAGTTTATAAGAGAATTTACTGAAATCAAAAGATAAGTGCCAACATTATAATTTTGAAAATAACTAAAATACGACACTTATCAACTACCCCCAATCTAGAATCTTGCTTCTCCTCAAGCAAATGTAAGGAATTAAAACTACAAATACTTAGAAATATAATGGAAAGTGCTTTAATATTTCCTTTATAAAAAATTTATGAATATGGTTTGTAAAGAATCATCTTTTAATGTGATCAGAACAAACTTTTCAAATAATCAACAATGAAAAATGAAATCACAAAAGGTCGAACTCGCAAAACCAAATGAGATTAAGATCAATTCACATTTCATTTCTAAATAACATAAGAGAAAACACTTGATTGATTCAAACATAGGAAAACCTCTCAAAGGTGTTTAATTCTCCCATAGGTAAGTGTTTCTTCTCAATTCCAACACTGATATGTCATAGATCAATTTTGCAGTTCATTTCCCAAAAAATCAAAGATAAGTACATGATTATCATGGATCATTAGGACTTTTAGGGTTGGACCTGGCTTTGAAGGAAATCTTGGTTTTTCTGGATATTCAAAGTTATCTTGAAAGTAGGATAGCAAACAAAGATAAAACAATGCTATCATCACTTCCTATTTCTTTCCTTTTCTACCAAGTTTACCAGTGTTTCGTATACCAACATCCCAATCACCCAACTTATAGAACTTATGACAAATTTATACAGGTTTTAGAAACATAATGTACATCCTTCATATTTTTATTTATTTACAAAGAACTTGTTTCCTTTTTATTTTCTTCTTTTTCTTTTTCTTTTCTATAGCTTTTGGATTCACATGAATAGCCACATCTAAAACAAAGTAATTTTTATCACTTTAGCCCCCTAAATGATAGAAGTTTCCAACAAAAATCCCTTTTGCTCTCCTAACCTAAGGTAAGGTAGGAAATTCTTATCCTAGGTTAGTGTTCCAACAAAATCATAGGTGTTTTGGCTCAAAAGGGCTATCAAATGGTGAATCATTATATATTGGGATAGCTTTTTGGCCAATGGCTTTAAAAATGTATAAGAAAGAAAGAAGGCCTAAATCATATCCATGCATCATATGTTATGACAATTAGAAATTAATGCAAAATCAATTATAGAACATATCAGTGAGGACACTCAATACAATTTGTATGGGTACACATAATAACTAAATCTACAGGATTGTTTCCATTTCAAATGAAATCAGTGTTTCGAAAGTTGTTCTTTTATCAACTCCATGTAAAAACATCTGCCTTTTTTTGGTATTTGGAAAACAATTCCTTGTTTTTCATTCTCAAAGTTTCCAAAAATAATTTTGTTTGTGTTCTGATCCAATTTCAAAAGCAATTTTCAAATATACTATCTGCTGATTCTTTCCAAAACAAGTTATGTTTTCATAAAAAAATTATCTCTTAAGTCCCAAAAGGATTTATACATATTCTTAGTTGTTAATAAAACAAAATTTAATAAAAAAATGTGTACTTCCAAAAAGAGGGAACCCTAAAATCATAAACGTGTACAATTATCAAAGCAAAAATTCCAACATAGTAATTAA
Source organism: Glycine tomentella (assembly GCA_007407185.1). Taxonomy (NCBI): domain Eukaryota; kingdom Viridiplantae; phylum Streptophyta; class Magnoliopsida; order Fabales; family Fabaceae; genus Glycine; species Glycine tomentella. Next base: position 69,507 of record PYAF01000501.1, on the reverse strand, counting down.
GGAAATAAACTACTGAATTTTAAATATAAAGCGGTAAAGAAATATAAAGACAATGTCACAAATTTTGAAGATTAATGAGATAATCAGAAAGACCATGGATCATGTCTTCATCATCATCTGCTCTTTCTCCTTCATTTGAAGCTCCTTGGTCAGCTGCAGGACCTGCCTCCTCCTGAAAAATAGGCCTGCCTCCAAGCCATGCAACATGAGTTCTAAATTGGTCAGGGAAAAGCCAAGAAAAGGGACTCAGATCTTGGCGCTGCTGATGCAGTGTATAATTATAAAAGCTTTCATTTAGCTGCATTTGGCCCCTGTAGTTGGCGGCTTATTGATCAGCCATATGATGCATATAGGTGTGCATCTGGAGTTCCATTCTTTGGAGGTGAGCTAAGATGGACTCCAATGATGGTGGCTCTTGTGGTGGCTACTAAACTTGTCTGGATATGCAATATTTCTCAATAAAATACCTGTTGATGGAAAGTCGGATGGCTTTAAATGGTAATACATGCACACCATAAAACTTACATAAGCCTATTATCAAAGCTGGAAATCCAAGTGCTTTGTTTGACTTATCCGGGTTCAGAGGGTGTCTAGGAGGCTATGTAGTGACAAACTGATGGCGGGCATCTTGTAACGCCCTGAAATTTCAATAATCGAAAATAGATGTTCAATGTATTTCTTATGTTATTTGACTATTTGATCAGTTTATAATTAGTTGAAATGTTATGTGGATTCTCCATGTGCAATTGCTTGGTGTAGATGTCAAGTTATGCGGAGTTTGTTTGAGTTGCGTTGAATTGTGTGATTCCGAGTTTGACCATAAAACCTATTTTAGTAAAATCATCTTTCTGGATTAGTTAACCGTTGGATCTCTTTGAAATTTTCAAAGTAGATTTCTAACCCATATATCTAACTTTTTACCGTTGGGATTGTCAAAATAATGTTTGGAGAGTGAGAAATAATTTTTCAATGAAACAAAAATTTTGAAATTTGGGCAGCCGCCCAAGCGAGTTTATGAAGGCTTTTTGGCTCGCCTGGGCGAGTAAAGTCAGCATTATATGTGTCCAGCAGCATCTAGATCACGAAAATGGAGGATTTTTCCTCCCACAAGCCTTCCCTAACCTCCCTCCATCATCTTCCACCACCCACAACCACTGGAGACCACCACAGACCATCGTTGCTTGCCATGAGATCCTGACATGGTGAAGAACCTTTTAATCGGAGCGGAATCTTCGAAACTTTTCTTGAAGTTTCGTAGAGAATGGAGCTGCCAATCCTCTTTTCTTGGTTTCCTTGAGGTAATCTTAGTTTATTTTGTCTTCTTCTAGCTAGTTTAAGTGATATCTCTTGTGATTTAGGTATCGTTATTGGTTATTTCTATACTTCCTTTGAAAATCCTTTGAAAATGAGATGTTGTAAAAGTCTCATTTTTATGAAACTTATATCATTTTTATGATCCTTGTTGAACCCTGGTCACATTTTTGTGATTGGAATTTCAAAATGATGTCTTTTGATGTAGACTCTCAAAACACCCTTTTAGCTCCTTTTTGAATTTGAGTGGGTATTTGATCCCAAATGTTAATATTGATCTTATATTGGAAATCTATACTAAATTATCTTCAATTTGGTATATAGAGCTCTGCGTTTGGGCCAAAGCACATGAACTTGAGAGATCCCAAAATGACGTTTCAAGGAGCTAACAGAGAAATATAGATAAGTAAGGGGAGTTTATTATGTTGGTAATAGTTTAGATACCATAGTTGGGGGCAAGGGAGTCCAACTATGAGCATATCTGTCTGTCCCTGCTGTGTGCTAGTTTTCAAGAAAAACTACATTTTTAACTAATGGGATGCGATGTATTTATGATTGATGTGTGTTTGTTCCTGTGTGTGCTCGTTTTCAAGAAAAACCGTTTTTAACTAATGGAATGCGATGAATTGGCTTGTTGATGGATAAAATTGTGAATATTGTTGTTGTAATGATTGGATTTTTGGGAAAAGTCTTTAATTACAGAGGAGACTCTGCCCAAAATTTTATAATATGTTTTTCCTATTTAATTCTTTATCAAATTTTTAAATGGGCATAAGAGTGTGTTTTACATATTGTAGTTCTCCTCTTTACTTTAGAATTTTCCTAAAAATATCATTCTTGTGATATGATGAATTGTGAATGTATGAAATTTCGATTGTCTGAAGACCTGGGGAAAGTGAATCTCAGGCATATGTATTATGTATAGATGTGAAATGTGATTGCTTGTGATGTTGTTGATGATATTGAAATTGAGATGCCATTGATGTAATTGATGATGTTCAAATGAGATAATGTTGACGTGGTTGATGATGTTAAAACGAGATAATATTGATATGCATGATGATGATATTGAGATGATATGATGTTGATTTTGATAATGACATTGATGAGAGATAATGTTCATGTGAACAATGTCATTGTGTGTGGATATACATGGATACCCATGGGGGTGTATGATGGGTTACCCTTGCGAGGAAGGATTTGTTCCTAGCCAGGTCATACATTGATGGTGCCCATGGTGGTAGGCTGTGATGTACACGTGGGATGCAGTGACCGATTGGTTACCCTTGCGAGGATGAATTTGTTCCTAGCCATGGTCAATGCATCGGTGAGCCCACATTTGTGTGTTATGTATGTACATGCGTGGTGCATGACGAGTTACCCTTGCGAGGAAAGATTTGTTCCTAGCCAGGTCATGCATTGATGATGCCCATGTTTCATACTTCATTTGTATGTGTGGAAATAGAATAAAGTCACTCGCGTAACTGTTGGTTTCAGTGGGCTGAGAATGCAGGTACTAAGGGGTCATCAGGTTTGGAATTCCCTTGCGACGTTGGCTAATCACCGGGTAGGGGAATGGCCAGTGCACGACAGGATGACCCTGATAGGTGGTGAATCATTTTTTCCTGTGAGAGGCTATTTTCGGGAGATGGTACCACATTGCATGCTAATCGATGAGTCAGGTGCATGCATCATTCTATGCATGATTGTTTGAGTTATGAAATGCATTGGATGATTGGTTTGTTGAGTGTGTATTGGAATCATGGATTTTTGTTAATGGTTGTGGTGGGTAATGTTGTTTCCTTCCTAATTGCTGTTATCTGATGTTTGTCGATTTTTATATAATAAACTCACCCTTTCATTTGTTGTACCGTGTGGTTAGTACCTGTGATGATCGCGAACTTTCGTTCGTGGGAGCAGATAAACAACAGTAGGTGACTTTGGAGGGAGATCTTCTTTTTGGTTGGAGCCGCCAAACCGATGTGATGACGTTGGATTTCTTTTTGGAGAAAGAGTTGTGTTTTGTTAATCAACTCTCTCTTAGTTAGTCTTTGACTTTTTGTTGATATGTAATTTCAGGTGTATATACATGTAAAGCTAAAGGAAGTTCTAACATGTGGATGACATGTACTGATTTAACATATATGTACAATGTGTTTAAATATGTAATTGTAATATGTGTATGATAATTGTATTATCGCAAAAAATTTACTATCATTTTCATAATCCAAATAATGAAGTTTTATTAAAAATTGAAATCTGCACAATTAATTGTTAGTGATATCGTAGCGACGAGGCGGGTTGTTACACATTTGATATCAGCTGGGCCATATTAACACTGATATGTTCTACGCAATTATAAATTAGCTGACATTTTGGCACAGTCAGATCAGAGTTATGATCACTTGGAAGGACATTCCTAAGGATAAAAGTCATCTAGATTTGAGTGAGAGTGCTCATAGTAGTTCTCATCAGTCTTAACCATTTCCCTACAATGTTACGAGCAAATTCACATTTTGGGGAACAAAGTAACTGAGCTATAGCCTCTTCATCAAAACCTGAAATGATGTTTCTCCTTGTAGCGTATTAGCATAACTGTCCTTTTTCCAGGATCAATCAATGGATTCCCTAAAAATTGATTAATTGTATCAGTATCATAGGGGATCCATTGGCCTTGCGTGTGAGAACATCAGGAATTCCTTCCTCAATAAGCCAGGCATTAGCATAAAATTCCAAGACAACTTCAGGGTCAAATTTATGCATTGGTTCTGCAAGTTGTTGCTAGCTTCTCCTAGTGAGCTCTTTTCTGAATCCAGATATTCTCCTTTCGCTAATTGAACTCTTCGTTCTTTGAGGAACGACCAATCTTTAATCAGGATTAATATTGATTTTGATTATATCCTGAATATCCATCAAGAAAACAGTAAAATTGATGACCTGCTAGTCTCTCCAACATTTGGTCCATGAAAGGTAACAGAAAATGATCCTTTGTGGTGGCTTTATTGAGCTTCCTGTAATCGATACACATTCTCCAACCCGTAACAGTACGAGTTGGAATAAGCTCATTTTTATCATTTTTAATAACAGTTATACCACCTTTCTTGGGTACTACCTGTACAGGGCTTACCCACTGGCTATCTGAGATAGGATATATCATTCCAGCCTCCAGTAGCTTGACTACCTCTTTTTTAACAACTTCTTTCATGGTTGGATTGAGACGTCTCTGTGGTTGAGCTACAGGTTTACAATATTCTTCCATTAAAAATCTATGATACAATAAGAAAGACTAATACCTGTTAGGTCTGATAAGGTCCAACCAATGGCTCCTTTGTTTTTCTACAAAACTTTTATCAATTTCTTTTCTTCTTCTTCAGAGAGATTTGCATTCATGATGACTGGTTTCTGGGAATCACCTGCAAGAAAAACATATTTTAAATGTGCAGGTAATACCTTTAGTTCCATCTTTGATTCCTTTTTTTTGCTTATATTCCTTTAATTCTTCAAAGAGAGATTGCTGATAAGGAATTTCTTTGCAAGCATTTAGCTGTTGAAGACAATCTGAACTCTCCTTATCTTCATATTTGTTCCCATCTTTGAATGCTTCAATTAGTGTTTTCTTTAAACCATCTTTTCTATGAATCAATCTTTTAGAGTTAGAGATTACCTCATCCAGGACATCTATTCTAAAACACTCTATTTTATCTGTAGGATGCTTCATGGCTTCAAGGACATTAAACTGTACTTCATCATCTTGCACCCTCACAGTGAGTTTTCCTTTATCAACATCAATCAAAATCTTAGCAGTCTTCATAAAAGGTCTACCAAGAATCAATGGAACTTCACTGTCCTCATCCATATCCATCACTACAAAGTCGATTGGAAAGAAGATTTTTTCAACTTTCACCAATACATCTTCAATAATTCCATAAGGATGCTTAATAGTTCTGTCAACTAGCTGCAAAGTGTTAGGACTTTCAGCAAGCGTACCAGTTTGTCGTTGTAAGTTACAAAATTTATAAAGGTCGTCTCCACAGGGACTTGAGCTTACACAGTTAATCCAATTATAACTTAACAGTTCAATAGTTATGTACAAGTAGGTTGAGCGGAATTTCATTTAGTTGTGAAAGTAACGTAAAATTACTAAAATTTAGTAAATGAAATATATCTATGAGAAAGTGGGATTGGATTTCATCATTCTTACCCTTAGTATTCAATTAACTTTTACCATGCATAAATCAATTTCTATTTTTATTGATGCACACTATTTTACCCCAAATCGATTCCTCGCATATGAGTTCTAAGGATATCTACCGAATGTCAATCTCTCGCATATGAAGTAAATACCCCAACATTATAATCATAATCGCATGCTTTATGCAATCAGAACGTGATGCCCTATTCCTAGCAACGTAACGTAATGAGTAAAATCATTCAGTTCAAACCCTGAGATTACTTTCCAGTCTCACTTAGGATTTTAATTCATGAAACTAGTGATCAAGTAGAATCCAGCATTAAGCACGGAATGAAATTACCAACAAGGAATAGAAAAGATTAATGCATAAATAAATATTAAAAGAGATGCATAGGGTTAAGAAGATTACATCCAATCCTCAGAGAAGCTAGCTACTCATTGTGGAGAGAACCTCTTCAAGGAAAGAATTGCTGAAGGGCCCCATCACTGCTTCTGTCCGGCAGATTCTCCACACTAATCCTCACTTCTCTCACTTTCCTAACCTACCTACTTACTAATATTTAAGCTCCTAAGCCTAAGGGCAACAAAGGAAGCAAGAATGAAGCAAATTGCCTATTTTCCTCTCCATTTTCATGGCCTATTTATAAGAATCCATCACCTGCCAGCTTCACTCACCCAGGCACCCATTTTGGTCTGCAGGAGCTTGCCTGGGCGAGTTAACCCTGCTTTCTTGGAACTTGATGTCGCCCAGGCGAGCCAAATACACATGGTTTGGTCGCCTGGGCGAGTTAATGCCTTAACCATGAAGAATTCTTTGGGCTTTGATGGATTTTGGGCCTGGATTGCTTGTAACGCCTCCCATGTTTGCTATGTAAGCCCTTCTTACTTGCATTGATCAGGTGGATGCTTCTTCTTTAGGAGTTTGATATTGAGATTAAGGACAAGCGTGGTGCGGAAAACTTGGTTGCTGATCATTTGAGCATGATTGAGGGACCTGTTGAGTCCTTTCCTATTAGGGATAATTTTCTTAATGGGCATTTGATGCACTTGTATTGATCACATATTACACCTTGGTTTGCTGATATTAGTGAATTTCATTGTTGCATCTGTGGTTCCGCCTCATGCATCTAGGTCTCAAATAGATAAACTTAACAGTGATGCTAAATATTATGTGCGGGATGATCCTTATTTGTGGAGGTTTTTGGTAGTGATCAAGTGATCTGCAGGTGTGTGCCAGATCATGAGATTCAATCTATTCTTTAGATTTTTCATGATACACTTACCGACAGTCATTTTGGTCCTCAGTGAATCGCTAGGAGAGTATTGGACAGTGGGTTCTATTGGGCCACCATGTTTAGAGATGCTTATCACTTTACCACCACTTGTGAGCAGTGTCAGAGAGTGGGAGGGACCATTACACATATGCATGAGATGCCTCAGCAACCCATTATTTTCTGAGGTTTTTGATGTGTGGGGTATTGATTTTATGGGTCAATTTCCTATTTCTAATGGTTTTTCATATATTCTGCATGTTGTTGATTATGTTTCTAAATGGGTTTAAGCTAAGGCCACTAGAACTAATGATTCTAAATTTGTTGTGGATTTCGTGAGATCCAACATTTTTTGCAGATTTGGTGTGCCTAGAGCCATTATCTGTGACCAGGGGAGCCATTTCTGTAACAGGTCATTGACAACCTTGCTTCAAAAGTATGGGGTTGTGCATAGAGTTGCTACAGCTTATCATCCCCAAACTAATGGGCAAGTAGAGGTTTTTAACAGAGAGATCAAGCAAGGTTACAGAAGGTAGTGCAACCCAATAGGAAGGATTGGAGCAAATTACTTGAAGATGCTTTATGGGCTCACATGACCGCTTATCGAACATCGTTGGAGATGTCTTCCTATAGGGTGGTTTTTGGTAAGGCATGCCACATTCCAGTGGAGATTGAGCACCGTGCTTATTAGGCGATGAAGAGTTGTAACATGGCATTTGATGAAGCAGGTATGGAAATGAAGCTTCAATTGCAAGAACTTTAATAGATACGCTTAGAAGCCTATGAGAACTCCAAAATTTACAGGGAGAAAGTGAAGAGATTTTGTGACTCTAGGATTCTTAGAAAGGAGTTCTATACTGGTCAAAAAGTGTTCTTGTTTAACTCTTGTTTAAGCTTATTTCCGATAAACTTCGATCTAGATGGGATGAACCTTTTGTTATTACTAATGTTTTTCCCCATGGTGCATTTGAGATTAAAAAAGAAGTTACCAGCAAGGTCTTCAAAGTGAATGGTCACCAACTCAAGCTATTTCATGAGAGCCTGCAAGTAGATGAGGAGCTTGTGGCACACCTCTCTTAAGTCTTGCCAATTTTATGTGATGATGTGCCTTGAATGGCATTTGGAGAGTTTCCTTTTCCCTTCTTTTATTTGTTGTCTCTTTGTTTGTATTTCATTGCATGCTTACATTAAGGACAATGTGCATTTCAAATGTGGGGTGAAGGGTTACAAAAACATTTTCTATTTTTGTTTTCTGTTTCTAGTTTCTGTTTTTGTTTTGCTGCATTTGTTTTGTTTTGTGGTTATTTTGTTTTTACATTCAGAAAATAAAAAATTAGAATTTAGGCACTTTTCATGTTTTTCATAGGATTTATAACTTGTATAAATTGTGAGAAATGTACTATTTTTTGTTGGATTGAAAGGTTTCATGCTTGATGTGAATCGTTGTTGCAATTGTTGAAGTGATAAGTAGGCTTGAGAAATAGAATTTAAGATGGATCATGTGTGATAGAATTATGCCTTATGCGTTTTGGGGCCTTTGTGGATGAATCACATTATTTCATTCATGTTCTTTCATGTGTGATTTCACACTTGTGCTAGATTACTCTATGTTTTGCCTTGCCTCTTTTGACATTCCTTGTTACACATGCTTTGATTGAGATGATTTAGGCCTTCTTTCTTTTATCCACTAGCCAAATAAACCTATCATTACATTGATATCCATTGTCACCCTTTCTGAGCTGTTAACCTTTTTTTATCTTGTGTAGCTCATTACAAACTAAAAAAAAATGGAAAACCATGTTATCCTAACTTTAGGGAGAAAAGGGGCCTTGGAATTGTTTTGGGAGTGGGTTTCAAACAAGTGTGGGGTATTTTTATTTTGTTTTGATTCGGAAAGAAAAGAGAAGAAAGAGTTTAAAAAAATGAAAAAAAAAGTACAAAAAAATGCAATAAAAGTTGTTGTGGTTCATTTTCATCCGTATAAGTTCTCTTAGTTTTAGCCTAAATATCCTTCTTTTATCCACCCTTTACCTAAGCCATACATTACAAACCAATAAAGTCCTTTTCATCTTTTGATGCATATGTATTTCAAGTTGAATGAATTAGAGTCTTATCAAAATTTGGATGTGCTAGTTACATGTGGTCTTTGAGTGTAAACATAAACTCATACACATTAGAAGAGGTTGAGTGTTGCTCTTTGAGATATTTCTATCACCTTGGTTCATTCTTAATTTTAACTTGACTACTTTTTCACTTTGCACTTTGTGATCATGTGTTCATGGATTGTTTTTTACCTTAATATCATTCTTCCATTTTTCATCTTTCTCACTTTTTGGCATTGTTAGGATCCATTAAAAATTGTATGTGTGTCTTGTCCATATATTTCTTTTAGTTTGTGGTTTACTATTAGTTTGAATTTTTCTCTTAGTCTTTCTTTTAGTTTTGACCAGGAGTGCAAAAGTTTAAGTGTCAGGTATTTTGATTGAGTGTTTTTAGTTTAATATTTTTCTATTCTTCTTAACTTATTTGACTTCTCTTGGACTTTTATTTCCTCACTCTAACTCAGTTTTTGTCTTAGGCAAACAAGTGGGCTTAATTGATAATTGTTGCTTATTTTTGGATTTTTTGCTTACTTGACCTATCTTTCTTGTGCAGGACCTAGAGAGCTCTACAAAACTCCAAATGGTTCATATGAGAAGTCCCTGGAAAGATAACGAAATGATCTACAATTTTGCCAGAAATAAGAGGAGGCCAATTCTGTCATGTTGAGGGTCATTTTAGGCTTAGAAGTCAAAATCCCTGCACTCGAGTTGTGGGCTGCGAATCTGTGTAATTAGTAATTAGTTAGATTAGATGGGCCTAATCATGGTCAATCCTTTCCTACTGACTCAGTCACTATATTTGTGCAATTAGTTAGTGAAGAGACACACTTTATTTTTTGAGCACAAATAGAATTTGTAGTTTCTTATAGAAGTTTTCAGAATTAAAAACTTTTCTCTCATTTTCTCTCATATACACGTGTATTACTCCCCCTATCGTATGTAATTTCATATCATTTTAGAATAAGAGCAATGCTTATGTTCATTTAAAATAGAGTAAACATTTATCATTATTTATTATTTATCATTCTTCATTCTTTTCTCTTCTTTTAGTTACTCATCATCCTTCATATGTATATGTTCATTTGTTCATTTTTCTCCCCCTTTTTGCTTATCAAAGACAAAATGTTCCAGTTATAATGAAATATGCAAGGAAGAGATAAACAACATAAAAAAAATTATTCATTGATGGAAAGATGCAGAAACATAAGATGAATATCAAGGACAGTTGCTGAATGTAACACCCTTCCAATTACTATATTATGCCTAGGCCATAATACGTAATTAGAATATGTTAACTTTTCTAATGTAGAATTTTTAACCAGATTCGATTAAGAAAAAAACTTGTCTCAATATTTGAAATTTAACAATGTTATGAAAATTACACTTATATAAAGCCTGTTGAGACATGTTGTTCTCTTTAATAAATTATAAACTTAGTAATAACTTGTAAATAATATTTTATACAATAATATTAATGTCCATATACTACAAAGCATATAGCAAAATATTACAAGTTCATAACATTAAAAGAAATCTTTCAACTTGTCCTCACTTTGTAGCTGCTCCTTTCTATTTTCTTGTCTGGAATGACACGGGAACACACTAAAACAGTGAGAATTTCAAAGAATTTCCAATAGGTGAAAAATGACTTATCATACAGTGTCATCGTCGTCATTACAGCTACTTCGGTTTATGAAGGAAAACATGTGATCAAATCATAGTTGATTTTAATTTCATAAACATATAACCCGAACTAGTTTCATTTTAATCAATTAAAAATCCTTTACATATGTTAACCCTAACATAAAATTCATCATATGCAATCATAAACTTTAAAATTCATCATATGCAATCATGGACCTTCATGCATGATTTCTCTTTCTCTTTAATTTAAAGTATCTTAAATCCCTAAACTAGATAATGAGCACATTACTAGATTTAGGTTCCTCCCGCAGGGTCGTACTCAGCTCAACTGTTGATCCCTTTGGGGTCCCATAGGGTTGTTCTCAGCTTAACTATATCACCCTTGGGTCAATATGTCTTTCCCGCAGGGTCGTGCTTGGCTTAATCGTATCACCCATTGGACACCATCAGGGTCGTGCTCAGTTTAACTGTATCACCCTTCAGGTATTATCTTTTTATCTTTCTTAATGCACATGACATGCACAATGACATGCAAAGCTACATAAATCATGTCATGCAATTATGCCACAAACCATCAATATTTCATCATCATACAAAACATTTTTCAAGAACATCATAACAACAAGATTTCTTACCACATATGATTCAATTCTTCCTATAATCTGTGCTAATCTACAAGTCATTAAATTCTCATCTTGTAGTATGTTAAACTAGACTTCTCAAGATTTCTAACAAGGTATCAGATGCTTCAATTGGAGTTCTAAAACTCTAGCTATAGCATCTTAATAACAACACTCCAAGACTGTCAGCAACCTCAAAATTCTACACTGACATCTCTTAGTGTTTTCGTGACTGCAAGCAGTACACAATCTATATTTATCTGAATTTTTTATGTTATATTTAACATCTAGATATTTAAAACAGGTGATAGTGGCTGTTTTGAGTATGCATAGCTTTGGGCAGCTTGTGTTTAAATAAATTATGAGCATGATTCACTACTCAGTTTGGTTCCATATTTTAAGACAACCTAGAGGAAATCCTAAGCTTTAAAATGAGTGGTCAAACACCTCGTTTGGTTAAGTAAAAAGGGAGATATAAAATTTTAAAAATAGTCCAAAATTTAGCTCAAAGTCATTCGAGCTTCAACACCAATATTCACCAAAAGCTTAGTCCTACACCTACCTTGATGTTACTTGAACACTTTCACTCATTTCTTGAAGCAAAGTTGTATAAAAAATCTTTAAGAAAAAAAGATATTAAACTTCCACATGCCATCAAGCTTAAGACTAAGATACACTAAAATACCATTCAAATAATCTCAAGAATCATGTGATAAATAAACCTAAACTTTCACCTACCTTGAACAAGTTTGCTTCCAATTCTTCCAACTCCTCCAAGTACTTTGCTGCTCCTCAAGGTCTTGAAAGAATGAAATTCTTGTCTAGTATTTGATGTTTTGGAAAGGTGAAGGAGGCAATAGAAGTGATAGGCTACGGCTGGAAGTTAATAAAGAAGTGAAATGAATGAAGCAAAGTAAAGAGACATAAGGAGAAAGTGACGTGAGGTTTGAGAGTGAGAGAATAAGGTGTAGATTTGTTTTCAATGAAGGGGTATTTATAGTAGAAAAATTAGTTAGGATGTAAAGGGATTAGTTAGGATGTAATCTAGTTAGTCCTTGGTTTGGTTCTAATGCAACCAAGTAATCATTCTTAAAGATATTATCTTAGATTTTTGTTATGATTCATTAATGCACCTTATCTTTTAATAAAGTGGCTGACCATTATAACGACCTGCCTCGTCGCCACGATATCACTAACTCTAGATCGGGCAATTTCAATTGTTAATATGAAAACTCCATTAATTTGATTATGAAAATGGTAGTAGACTTTTTTTGCAATAATACCTTTATTATACACATGATACAATTATAGAATTGAATACACATCTATGCATATATTGAACCAGTACATGCCATTTACATATCAAAACTTAATTTGGTTTTACATATATTTACACTTGGAATCTTACATGACCAAAAAAAAAGAATCGAAGAACTAACTAAGAAAGAGTTGATTAACAAAACACAACTCTTTCCCAAAAAGAATTCCAACACCATCACGTCGGCTTGGCGGCTCCAACAGAAAGAATCTCCCTTCAAGGTACATGAAGTATGAAACATGGGCATCATCAATGTATGACCATGGTCAGGAACAAATCCTTCCCCGCGAGGGTGACCAGTCATACACCCCCATGTACATACCTAACACACCAATGTGGGCTCACTGATGCACTGATCGTGGCTAGGAACAAATACTTCCCCGCAAGGATAACCAACCGGTCACTGCACCCCACGTGTATATACACAACATACAACAATGGCACCATCATTGTATGACCATGGCCAGGAACAAATCCTTCCCTGCAAGGATGACCAATCATGCACCCCCATGGGTATCAGTGTACATACATATCACATTATCTCAATATCATCATCATATATATCAAATTCATCTCATTTCAATATCATCAGCCACATCAACATTATCTCATTTGAACATCGTTAACCACATCATGATTATCTCAATTAAACATCACCAACCACATCAATTACATCTCAATTTCAATATCATCAACATCATTTTATTCCAATATCATCATCATAAACATCAATATTCAACATCATCAACTATATCGACATTATCTCATTACATGATCCCAATCACATTATCCCACTTCAACATCATCTCATTCATTCACAATCCATATTACCACGAAATTGGTATTTTAGGAAAATTCTAAATTAAAGAGAAGGATTACAGTATAGAAAACAAACTCTCATGCCCATTTAAAAAAAATTAGTAAAGAATTAAATAGAGAACGAATATAAAATTTTGAGCAGAGTTTCCTCTATAATTAAGACTTTTCCCAAAATCCAATCATCACAACAACAACATCATTCACAGTTTTATCCATCAACAAGCAAATTCATCGCATCCCATTAGTTAAAAACATAATTTCCCTTTAAAAACGAGCACACACAAAAGCAAACACACATCACTCATAAATGCATCGCATCCCATTAGTTAAAAACTTAGTTTTTCTTGAAACACAGCAGGGACAAGTAGTTATCTTCATAGTTGGACTCCCTGGCCCCCAACTATGGTATCTAAACTATCGCCAAAATACTAAACTCCCCTTACCTAATTAGAAGTTCTCCCTGTTATAGCCTAGCAGTGTTGTTTTGCGATCCTTCGAATGCACGTGTTTGTTCGAACGCAGAGCTCTATATACCAAATTGAAGATAATTTAGTATAGATTTCAAAAGTAAGGTCAAAATTAACATTTGGGGTCAAATACCCACTCAAATAGAAAAAGGGCTAAATAGTGTTTTGAGAGTTCACATCAAAAGACATCATTTTGAAATTCTGATTACACCAATGTGATCAGGGTTTAGCAAGGATCACAGAAATGACATCAGTTTCATAAAAAGGATACTTTTACAGCATCTCATTTTCAAAGGATTTTCAAAGAAAATGTAAAACTCTCACCAACGGTACCCAAAACACAAGAGACACTAAGAGAAGCTTAAATTAGCTAGAAGAAGACAAAGGAAACTAAGCTTACCTAAAGGAAATCAAGAAAGAAGGATTTGGAAGATTCGTTCTCTACTGAAACTTCAAGAAGAGTTTCCAAGGTTCCACTCTGATTTAAGTGTTCCTCTTCGTGCGGTGGTCCAACGGCAAGTGGTGGTGCCTCATGGTGGTCACCGGTGGCCATGGCTGGTGGAGGAGGAAGGGGAGGGTGTTAGGTGGCTGTTTTGGGAGATAAGAAGCCATTTTTTCGAGTTTGGACGTTGTTAGTACTATTTATCACCGCCTTGACTCGCCCAGGCGAGAAAAAGTGCATGCAAAATTCGCCTGGGAGAGCTGACCAAATTTCAAAATTTCTGCTTCTGTGAAAAATTAATTTCTCATGTTCAAGACTTATATATGGGGGTAACGAACTTACCTTTAAAATTGTAAGACGATCCAACAATTAACCAATTCATAATGATGATTTTACTAAAACATGTTTCGGGTCAAACTCGGAATCATTCAATTACAACGCATCTCAAATAAACTCTACATAACTTGACATCTATACCAAGCAATTGCACATGGATAATTCACATAAAATTTCAAATAATCTAAACTAATCAAATAATCAAATAACCCAAAAAATACATCAAACGTCTATTTTCAGTTATCGAAATTTCAGGGTGTTACAACCATTACGTGGAAGGCTTACTTAAGAGGCTGAATCTTTTTTGTTTTATGCATGGCTTATCATTCACTACTTCTAGAAAGGCAAATACATACACACTCACATAAGGCTACACTTAAATTCCTATTAAATCTCACATATACAAGCACATGTGGTTGTACCTAGTTTTAGTATTTATACAACTTTGTACTTCATGTGTTTTCAAATTGATGTGATAGCTACTAAGGTGTCATTACTTATTAATTTCCTTTAGTCATTCATCTAAAGTTTTATGTCTTTTTGAAAGATTCAACATGGCTAGATCCCTTTATGTTACTAAAATTTGTTTCTTCTATTAAGTTAACTAATCATGACTAAACTTATTCTAAGCACTTCTAAGCTTGCCCACTTGAATCCCTTGGATTCTATCATATGCTTCTTGTATCACACACATGTTCCTCATGTGATAATTTTTCTCATCACACTATAGATATTATTTAGATATTCTAAGATTTTATCATATACCTAAGATTTTTGTACTTAATGTATTCACATGGTGTAAACTTCTAACTTGTGATAGCTTTAGATACCAATCATAAATTTTCGGTCAGTATAGGTACTCCTAGTTTTATTGTCATTTTTATTTGTAACTAAGGGTAATTTGGTAATTTGTCATCCCAGGGGCATTTTGTAATTTCTTCAAGTCTCTACAAAATATTTAAGGGTATTTTGGTAATTTGTCACTCACTCTGGGGATATTATTGTAATTTTCACTTCAAAATATCCAAGGCAAAATATCCAAGGGTATTTTTGGTAATTTACCACTCACTTCAAGGGCATTTTTGTAATTTATATTTCAAGGGTATAATGGTAATTATTACATCAAGGTAAATGGTAATATGATCTTCTCCTTTAAGAATTTTTGTATTTTCTCTTTTTATCTCTAAGTAACCTATTTAAATTTTTGGGATGTTACACTGAATATGAAAGAAAGCAAACAACATAACCAAAAACAAGACATTACATCCACCAAACTAGAGATTATCAAAATCCTTAAGAGTCATCCTAGTCTCTATGTTCTCTAGCCTAGTTGTAATCCCTTCTAAGGAAGAATAAACATCAGTTGAATGTTCATGATGCAGAGCTATCATTGCATCCATCTTGTGAATCATCATGGATTCATAACGGCCCCACTACTACTCAGTAGGGCCAGCTTCAGCATCTCTTTCCAGCCATTATCCATCCATTTGGAGTTTTCATCAACCCCAACTTGGTGAGATGTTTTGTAGAGACGAGGTT
This sequence comes from Glycine tomentella, assembly GCA_007407185.1. Classification (NCBI taxonomy): domain Eukaryota; kingdom Viridiplantae; phylum Streptophyta; class Magnoliopsida; order Fabales; family Fabaceae; genus Glycine; species Glycine tomentella. Next base: position 53,446 of record PYAF01000501.1, on the reverse strand, counting down.
GGTGATTTCTGTGGTGTTGTCAACAATCTCATTTGACACATCAATCCAAAATAGTCAATGAATATTGAGAGACTAAAACAACATAGGAGAATTGATAGCTAAGAAGCCTCTTAGACTTCATCATGGTCTCCTCAAGGACTAGAACCCAATTAATTTGAGTTCCAATCTTCATGCCATACACCAGTTGCAAATCATCATTTGTGATTTGTGCATGATTAGTAGACCTAGGGGTGAGGATATAGGTGATGATGTAATGCAGCAGCCTATCCTCTCCTGTCATAACCCTCAATCTGGTCTTTATTCTAGCTTGAGGATTCAGCAATCTCCTTGGCAACTCCATTCACTTGGGAACGGAGGACACCATCCATGCTTGCCTTGACACAATTGTAAAACAATTTTACCAACTCAGGGTAGAAAGTACCCTCATCTCAAGCCATTTTTTCAGCCCTTGAGCTTCCAGCATTGCAGGGAATTCAAATCCCTTATTCACAAACTAGTCAAGCTATAGATATTTGGAAGGCATGACCAGCTTATTAAACTGCATGAAATTATTTGTTTCAACTTCAGAGGTGAACCAGGTATGGAGCCTGTTCTCAGCAACTCTAGATGATTCTCCAGCTTTCCTCTTGCTGGTTTTGGTTCTCTTAGAGGCAGATGGGTTAGACATGCTGATAGTTTTTGAAGAAAGGAATGGGCAAAGGTTTGGTTAAGAGAGAAAGAGGCAGAGCACAAAGATTTAGCTTAGTTTGGCTTAAGGAAGAACATGATTTTTCAAGTGTGAAGATTTTAGCTTGAGAAAATCTGAATTTATAGAGAATTTTTCAAGTTTAAAATTTGAATTTTGAAAACCCACAACAATTATCTCGAATTCCAAGAGTGTCTGGGTTCACTGAACTAAATTTTTGAATTTGAATTATAGATAAGGTGTCAGTTACAGGGCATTGAAAATTGTGTAGATTTGCAGAAATGCCATAGGTAATTGATTATGCCAAAGAATTTTTTGCTCTAAATTGTCTAAACATCAAATAATTGATTAATACGTATAGTAATCAATTAAAACAGACAATTATGCAGAGTGAATAGTGTCATTCATCAGAATTTTGAAATTTATCATATGTGATGTGTAACACCCCAATATTTCCATAATTGTAAATATGTGTCGAATGAAATATTTTGTGTAACTATTCAAGCAAATACTAAAGATTTGTGATATTTGATTAGATGATTTTGTGTGAAATATTAGTTAGCAATATTACAAAAATATGGAAAGAATAATGACCGTATCTTCCTTCCTATATAACGGAAATTACAAGAATACCCTTAGGATAACAATTACAGAAATACCCTCGAACACTTTTAGAAATGACGATTATGACCCTAGGTGAATGGTGAAATTACCATAATACCCTTCGGGCTAAAAATGACCAGATACCTTTAGAGGCTTTGTGGGAACCTGATAAAAGGATAAAGTACTCTTATTTGACAGGATATCCAAATAGTTTGTGACAAGAAACTTTAAGATAAAATTTCTATGAATTTTATAAAGTGACAACTTTGAAGCTTTATTCAGAAGAATTCAAACAATAGAATCTAGAGAATTTTCTCTAAATTGTATGATGTATAAATCTATTTAATAAAATAGTTTACTAATTTTGATGATCAAGAATAACACAGACTAAAATAAGAACAGTCTTGTAGGCAAGGATGTGTATCATTCGGTATAGATTGCTTGTCAGAAATTTTAAACTATCATTGAAGCCAATTTTTGAAGATATCTAGAATTCTATTATTTCATATGATTTTTAGGAGAAAGAATTTAATTTAAAATTAACTTCCTACAAGAAAATGCCATGTGGAAATCATAAATGGAAGTAGATTTTTCCTTAACACCAAAAATGACATGTAAGGGCTTAAAAGGAAGAAAAATTGCCTTCCTTGCCCTTAGGCTTGCAAGTCCACGTGAATGAAGAGTGTGGAAGAGGCAAGAATCTTCATGAATAGCCACTATTAAAGGGAGCCATGTGATGGAAACAAGTGTTAAGACACTTGTATGGTGTAGGTTAAGCTTAAGAAGATTTTTCTTAAAAAGTAAAAAGTCATCATTTAACTTAGTTACAATTCAATGGAACAAGAAGTAATTAAGTTAGAATGAAACTAAATGAAGGTCATTTAGTTAGGAAGGGCAAAAATGTCCTTGAATATTAAATTATTTCCTAAACACTATATAAAAAGGGGGGGAACCTAAAATGCACATCACTTTCAAGCCATTCTCTCTACCAAATTCATGTGTAACTCTCCCTTCCATATCCCTCCCATCCTTTCATTTTCAAGCCTAAATCAAGTTAGAATGTAAACCCCACCATAGTGAAGCATCACGTGAAAGCTAGGAGAAGCTAGGGAAAATTTGACAAGCTTTTAAAAGAAGAAAAACAAGGTATGTATGGGGAAGCTTTATGATAAAGATAGTTTAAGTGTTGTTTTGTTTGAATAAGTGGTTGGATGTTTATGTGTTGTTGAGTGTTTTCATGAAGTTCATATGTTGCTAAAAGTTTCTAAGAATTTCTCTTAGTTCCATGTGTTGCCGAGTGTTTCTATAAATCTCCATGAAGTTCATGTGCTGTTAATTATTCCTATAAATCTCTGTACATGAATAATATGCTGATATTCTGTACATGAATATAAAGTTGAGTTTTATATTTTATGATGAGTTTCTGAGTAAAGTATGTGAGATATAAATTAAAGAATGATGTTGAAAATAAATATGAGATGATGAAAAGAGTTATACCTTAAAAGCGTTATTTGCCTCAAGAGGAGGTGTGTCAGATAGTTATAGGAGCTAAGTATGAGCGTTCAGACAATGAGGAGTCTGAGCTGGGGGTGCTTCGGCAGTAGGGAACTCACACCACCCATAATGATCACATGTAGTGTGGGTGACCTTCCTGTGCACCACTGTGACACCTTGACTGATCGTGCAAGTTCTGGACCATTGGACTGGGGCTATCATGACTATTGGTATGAAAATAATAAAAGATAAAGAGAGTCATGCATCATATAAACAGAGAAACATGCATCATATTCTATGAATGTTATTATGACAATCTATGAATATATTATTTTACTTAAACTGTGTTTATCATAAACTTACCTTATATTTTGTGTCTGTGGTTGACACCTGCTATGATGTGAATCCCCTTGCCTTAATACAATTTCGGACCAATTCTAGGTTGGAATTCGCACACCAATAGAGCCAGAATCAAATTGTTAACTTTTATGTATTTCTCGGCCTACAGAACTCAGATTGGACCGATTCAAAAACGAGGTGAAAGAGGACTTTCTGAAATGCAATTTAGACACAAAAAATACCGAAAAAGGATGGGTAAAATGAGAATTATGATAATAAGAAATTCGGGGTGAAATCACAGAATTAGGAATGCGGAAATGTAAACAAGGAACAGAAATGGTGCAAAGGAAGAAGCAGATAGGCGCCACAAAAAAATTTTGATAAGCCTTGAGGATCGCCACAAGAATTTAAGAATTCTTGATAAGATCAAATGGTTCAAGGAAGAACCCTAGCAGAGAAATACTCAAGCTAATGATAAAATTCCAACAGCCAAAGGTCCTTTCTTTATTCACTTCAGAATTGATTTATACAAATATGTTCTCATGCATTTGGTTGAAAATAAAAGAAAATTAAAATCTCAACATTGATGATTCTCTTGACTGTTGTAAGGTGTGATTCTTTAGGATTAGCTTGATATCTTACACATAAGCACACACTTAGCAATATATCTAGTCTATTTGCAGTCAAGTACAATAGTGATCCAATCATTCCCCTAATACTTTGACTCATCAACCTTCTTGCCTTTTTCATCTGAATCAAGGTAAGTTGAGGTTGCCATAAGAGTTGCAACATCTTTGCTTTTCTCCATGTCAAATTTCTAGATCAATTCATTGCAATACTTTGTTTGGCTAAGAAATGTCCCATTCTTCATTTACTTCACTTGAAGTCCAAGAAAGAATGTTATTTTAAACATCATATACATTTCAAATTCATTATGTATACAGATTGAGAATTCTTTGCACAAGGAATGATTAGTTGAACCAAAAATAATATCATCAACATATATTTGAACCAATAAGATATCATTGACAGATTTCTTGATGAACAATGTTTTATCCACTTGTCCTTTTATGAAGGATTGACTAAGTAAGAAGTTGCTCAATCTTTCATACCAGGGACTAGGATCTTGCTTTAATCCATAAAGAACTTTCTTTAGTTTAAAAACATGATTTGGATGTTTAAAATTAACAAAACCCGAAGGTTAATCAACATAGATTTCCTCCTCAATGTATCCATTAAGAATAACACTTTTTACATCCATTTGAAATAGTTTCAAATCCATTAAACATTCAAATGCAAGCAAATCTAATGGCTTCTAACTTTGCTAGTAGGGCATAGGTCTCTTCATAGTCAATACCTTCCACTTGGTGCCAATTGGCTTGTGAGAAGAAAGTCTAGGAACAAGTTCCCAAACTTCATTTCTCTTGAACTGATTAAGTTCATCATGCATGACAAGCATCTAATGTTCATCAAGTAAAACTTCATCAATGTTCTTAGGTTCTATTTTGAGAAACAAAAGCCATATCACAACTTAAATTTTTGACTGAAGATCTAGTAGATACTCCCTTAGTCACTTCACCAATTATGTTGTCAAGAGAGAGGTCTCTTGTTGTTCTCTAGTCCTTATGCTTTTGAGTAGGTGTTACTGATCTATTTCTTCATTTGGTTCATCCTTTTCCTTCTCATTTGCTCCATTGATTTTGACATAATCTTGTATATGACCTGCATCATTATCACAGCTCTTTTCCTCTTTTGAGGAGTTAGTTTCATCACAAATAACATGAACTGATTCTTCATTAGCCTATGCATCAAACTTGCCCAGTGACTCCTTTCCATTGTTTAAAACAAAACATTTACAACCAAATGCTCTTAGGTAAGAAATGTTTGGTTTTCTACCTTTATATAGTTCATAAGGAGTTTTCTTTAAAATATGCCTTATGAGTAATCTATTCAAAGTGTAGCAAACAGTAATCACAACATCAGCCCAAAAATGTTTTGGCAAATTTGTCTCATTAAGAAGAGTTCTAGCTCTTTCTTCAAGGGATCTATTTTTCCTCTCCACAACACCATTTTGCTAAGGTGTTCTTGGAGCTGAAAAATTATGGTTGATTCTATTTTCTTCATAGAACTTTTCAAAATGCTCATTTTGGAATTCACCACCATGATCACTTCTTATTGAGATAATTTTACTTCCTTCTTAATTTTGAACAAGCTTGGCTAATTTTCTGAATGCAATGAAAGCATCACTCTTGGATCTTAAAAACAAGTTCATGTGAATCTAGAATGGTCATCAACTATTACAAGCCTATAGTAATTGCCTCCTAAGCTCAAAGTTCTAGAAGGACCAAACAAATCCATGTGACGCAATTCAATGGGTCTTAAGGTAGAAACAAAGTTTTTATTTTGAAAAGAGATCTTGGTTTGTTCCCCTTTTGACAAGCATCACATAGTTTATCCTTTTCAAACTTAAATTTAGGTAAACCAATGACTGAGTCTTTTTTTAATAAGCTTGTTCATGTGATGCATGTTAATGTGACTAGCTCTCTTATGCCATAGCCATGATTCATCAATCTTACTTACTAAACAATTAATATTATGAATGAATGCATGTTCAATAGCAAGTAAGTAGATGTTACCCTTTCTTTTTCCTACATGGAACACCTCACCGGATTGACCATCACATATCAAGCATCAATTATTATTAAAGGATACCTTTAATCTTTATCACATAGCTGACTTATGCTTAGAAGATTGTGCTTTAAACCTTTCACATAGAGTACATTTCTGATCTTAGTTTTAAAGTTGTCTTCTATATTACCTTCTCCTATTATCTTGCCTTTATTGTTGTCTCCATAAGTGACAAATCCTCCATCCTTTAAAGTCAGATTTGTAAGCATGGACTTGTCATCCGTCATGTGTCTAAAGCATCCACTGTCTAAGTACTATAATGATAATTTAGCTCTAAGACACACCTGCAACAATCAAATTAAGTAGCGAAGAAAGGTACCCAATTAAGCTTAGGTCCATAGGGGTTAGCTATTTTTCTCTTTTTCTTTGGAACCCAAATGCATTCTCCATTAGGCACATTGAACCTTCTAGCATAACACTTATGAGATGTGTGGTCTTCCTTTATGTAGTAATGACATATAACAGATTTTGATCTTCTTTCAAAATGAGTCAATTTGGTATGATGTGTTTTTACAAAGCCTTTTTGTTTCATCTGTTGTGGAGGTACAAACTTGGTGTTTCCAAAAGGTTTTCTTTGATGTTTGTAACTCAATCCAGATGTATCTCGAGCATACTTTTGTACACTTAGCATTTGATCTAAACTGCATTTTCCTCTATAAAGCCTTTTCAAAAGATCAACCAAGTAAGAATTTTCTGAAAGCAATAACATATATTTTTCATATTGACTCCTTTTGAAATCATCAAACTCTTTTTGTAAAGCATTGCATTTATCTTCATTTGATGAAGAAGAGGCATACACACACACACCCATTAACTGTTGGATACAGGGGGAGCAACAAGAAGAATAAAGCTTTTGACTTAGAAGAATATTTTGAACTTTTCACATGCCTTAAAGATTGAAATCCAAAATGAAGTGTATGAGAAGCCAATCTGTTGATCCTTGCATTTGCATGCATATAATCATTTACATGCTTAAGTGTTTTCATCAAAGAATCAAAGCTATTTCGAAAAAGAACCAAATGGATAATGTTTTTGGAAAAATGCAATTCTTCTGTTTTAATCGATTACACATCAGTATAATCGATTATTTGCTTAAGTTTTAAATCTGGAAAAGCATTGAAGAACATTTTAATCGATTACCAAACATTTGTAATCGATTACATAGTGTAAATCAAAAGTAATACATTGCTGCTTTAATCGATTACCATATATAGTAATCGATTACACAAGCTATCTTGAAAATCATGTTTTCACTGATTTAATCGATTACCATACATTGTAATCGATTACATAGGCTTGTTTCTTAAGGAACCTTCACTACCTTAATCGATTACCAAATATTGTAATCAATTACACAAGAGGCTTCAGATATAAAACTTCACTGCTTTAATCAATTACAAGTCGGTTTAATCAATTATTTTGTTCGTTGTTAAACCCAGAATAGTATTCTCTAGTTCTTGATCATTAGATTTCTATTCTTTATCTAGGGTCGATAAAGAGGGATTGTTGTAAAGCTTATAAGAACTGAATTTTATAATAGTGGAACTCTAATCTAATGTTGATTAGAAGAAACTGGATGTAGCTTCTCTTGAGAAGTGAACCAGTATAAATTGCTTGTGTTGATTTTCTTTATCTCTATCTCTACAAGTAATCTTGTTCATTTGATTCTTGGTGTTATTATCTTTACTCAACAAGTTCTGTTTTGAGCTATTGATTTCTTGTGCTGAGTAATTTGATTGATTAAAAGCATTCTTGGTTTAAAAGTGATTAAGATCCTTTGACTCTGATTTTATGAATAATTTTAAAAGACCAAGTTTAAACCAATTCACCCCCCTCTTGGTTATTATGGGTATTCCTATTGTTTTCATTAACTTTGTAGCTTGAAACAAGATTTTCATTCTCTTCTTTCAAGTTACAAAGTTCAGCTTGCATTGAAGCAAATTTAGTGGTATGTCATTTAAGGTTACCTTTTCACTTATTGTTAGAGATTGCAAGTTTTTGAGTATCCTCATGCATATCATTAAATGAATCAATAAGTTGATCAAGTTTAGGATTTACTTCTGATTCAGCATTTAAGAAATCTTCATCTTCATCAATTGTTGATGTTAAACATACATTTGCTTCTTCATTCTCACTCAAAGATTCAAAAGTTGTCGATGCCTTTTCTTCCCATGCAATGTAGGCTTTCTTTGGTTTTTTTTCTTTCTTTACTTTCTTCTCACCTAACTACTTCTTTAAAAATATAAGACATTCAGATTTAATATGGCCTTGCTTACCATATTTAAAGCAGTTCTTGTTGTTGATAACCAAGAGGGGGGTGAATTGATTTAAACTTGGTCTTTTAAAATCTTTAAAACAATTAGAGTATTAAGGATCGTATCACAAAAACACCCTTTGATAACTTTCAATGAATCAAATACCAAACTTTAAAGAAAGCAATAGCTGGAAATACATTTCTGTTGATTTTGAAAAGATTATCCAAATGAATGACAATCAATGACCGCAAAAAGATATAAATAGAAAGTATTCAATACCAAGAAATATATTGGTTCACTTCTCACCCTTGAGAAGCTACATCTAGTTTATTCTAACAAACTTAATTAGATTTACACTATTCACAATATTCTTTTCTTACAAGCTTATAACAATCACCGTTAATCAAACCTAGATTAAGATCAGAAATCTAACTCCCTTAGACTCCTAGTAATCAAGGCATTGAGAATTATCTCTCTACTCTTCCCTCTAGAGAAACCTACTCTAGACAAGCCTTACGAAATATATTGTAATAGTTACAAACAAACTGAAATTGTAAAACTAATTACAAACAAAGTTTAATGGAGAGAGACAACCTGATGATCCAATTTATATGAATGCATATGATTTGCCAATCTTGATCCAGGTTGAATGAAAACAAATTTTAGAGCAATCTCTCCAAGAACTTCTTTAGTATCTTGCCCAAGAAGAAATCTTTCAAAGTAACATGAAGATTTAGAATTTGTGGGGCAAAAGCTCAGTAGCTCAAAGTATCTCTTCACTCTTCAGAAAGCTTTTGAAATGTTTGAAATTTCGTTGTGTAATGATCTATTTATTTCAAAAGACCCAATTACTATTTATAGAAAACTGTTGTAATTGAATGTAATAGATTAAATCGTCAATGTAATCGATTAATTTTACTTATGTAATCGATTAATAACATATTTAATCGATTAAATTATTCTTGAACTTTCTGGAAAGATTCATGAGCAAAGTAATTGATTAATTCACCATGTAATCGATTATCACAAGAGGTCTTGTTTCAAAAACGTGCCAAGTAATCGATTACCACTAAATCGTAATCGATTATCACAAGAAGACTTATTCTGTGACTGTGCAGTGTAATCGATTACGACATAGCTATAATCGATTAAAGTATTCATCAAAGCTTAAGTAATAGATTACCATAAGCTGGTAATCGATTAAAGCAGTGCGAAATAGTATTTTTCAAAACTTAAGCAATGAGCACTTGGCTTTTTATGCAATCATGAAAACTTAAATATTTTTTACAAAACATGTGCTTTTATGAAAGTCATGAATGCAAGCCAATGAATGATGTTTATGCAATGCAATGGATCATAAGATAGAACTCTTAGATATCTAAAGATTAAATATGTCTTCAATTGAATGGCATGTAAAAGCTAAAATTTATCCAAGAAAGAGCCTAAGCATCTTGATCCTCTTCAAGCTCCCCCTATATCTAACAATCTCCCCTGTTTGGCTTTGATCATTCCAAACTTTAATTGAACATCTTTATCCATTGTGTTCTTTTAGGAGATTCTTTTCAAGAGCTTATACTTGATATCTGAAATAGATTAGCTTCTTGCCAAGAACTTATGTCAAGTATACTTTGCATAAACAATTTACATTCATAAGTATTTAGGTTGCTCCCCCTATCTTAAGTAATTTCTCATCAGTTTAGATAAAGTGCAATGCTTAATCAGAGTAATCAAAGTAAAAGTTTATCATTTTTCTCATTTAATCATTCTTCATTTTTCTTCCCTCTTTTATTTTCTCCCACTTTAATTGCACAACATATATATGTTCATTTTTCTCCCCCTTTTGGCTTATCAAAGACAAAATGATCTAGTTATAATGAGATAAGCAAGGAAAATGTAAACAACATAAAACAAAATTTTATTTCTTAGTAAGGTGTAGTACAAAAAGACATGAAAGTAAAGCAACCAAGATAATAACTGAGAATGAGAAAGCAGAAACAACACAACCAAAAGTAAGACATTACATCCACCAATCTAGAGATTATCAAAATCCTTAAGAGTCATTCTAGTCTTTATGTTCCCTAGCCTATTTCATGATGCAAAGCTATCATTGCATCCATCTTTTGAATCATTAGAGATTCAAAAGGAGTCCATTGTTGTTCAGCAGAACCAGCTTCAACATCCTCTTCCTCCTCAGCTCCTTGTCTTTCATCAACACCACCTTGAGGAGCTTGAGCTCCAGCCATCAACCACCCATTTGGGGTTTCATCAAACCCAATTTGGTGAGATACTTTTCAGTGATGAGGTTGGTGTGTTTGTGGTGTTGTCCACAATCTCATTTGACATAGGGGAATTGGTAGCTTAGTAACCTTTTGGACTTCAACATTGTTTCTACAAGGACAAGAACCCAATTAATTTGAGTTCCAGATTTCATACCAAACACCAGTTGTAGGTCATTATCTATGATCTGAGCATGATTAGTAAACCTTGGTGTAAGGATATAGGTGATGATATAGTGAAGAAGCATGTCTTCACCAGTCATGTTGCCTACCCCTAGCATGTTCTTTATTCTTGCTTGTGGATCTAGCAACATTCCTCTGTATGTGTCCATCGTGGAATATCCTCCTATCTCCTCTTCAAACTTTCTTACACCTACACAGGAGATTCCAACCACTATATTCCATAAAGCGCCATCAATCTCCATAGCAACTCCATTCACTTGGGAACGAAGTACGCCATCCATACTTGCCTTGGCACAAGTGTAAAACACTTTTACCAACTAAAGGTAGAAAGTACTCTTTTTTAGCCCTTGAGCTTCCAACATAGTGATAAATGCCACATTTTAGTAAAATAGGACTTTTAGGAAGGCACTTATCCATTACTTTGATTAAAATTATTCATGAACTTACCCTAAAAACCTAGTTAAATTGTATTTTGTATTTAGTTAAGTTATGCTTTCATATTTTGAGAAGGTTTGTCCAAATTCATGTTGCATTTTGATAGGTTTAAAGATTCCGAAGTTTCCGAGTATGTAAAGCCAAGCAAAAAGGGTGTTCAAAGCAAAAATGGAAGTTCTATAAGCAATCCAGGCCCAACATGCATCAAAGCCCAAAGAATTCTTCAGCATTAAGATTTTAGCTCGCCCAGGTGAGCTCCCACAGGCCAAAATGGCCTCCCAGGCGAGCACAAGTTCTAAGGTGATAAAGATAAGCTCGCCCAGGCGAGCAAAACATGAAGAAATTGGCCGCCTGGGCGAGTGAAGCAGACAGGATGCACACTATAAAAAGGCCACGAATTTGGAAGTGAAGGCATGATTTTTTCCACCAAATTGGAGTCTTGGTTCATGTTCTAGCCTAGGAAATCTTAGTAGTTCTTTTAGATAATCTTTAGGAGAGTGAAAGAGAGGTGAAAGTTATAGGGGAAACCCTGTCGAAGTGAAGCGAAGATGATTTCCTTCATCAACTCTTCCCGTAAGGAGGTTCTTCCCATGACCGCCTAAGCTTCTTGAGGATTAGAGGATTGGAAGTAATCTTCTATCCCTATGTGTCTATTTTAGTTTTATATATTGCATGAATATTTTCTATCTCTTGTTGGTAATTTCATTCTACGTTTAATGCATGATTCTACTTGATCATTAGTCTCATGAATTGAAACCCTAAGTTTGACTGGAAAGTACTCATAGGGTTTGAACCGAATGAAATTACTTATCACGTTACGTCGCTAGGAATAGGGCTTAACATTTTAATTGCATAAACACGCGATTTTAATTCTTAATGTTGGGGTATTTATTTTGATATGCGAGGGATCGATATCTAGTAAATATTCTTAGGATTCTCAAATGCGAGGGATCGATTTGGGGTAAAATATGTGTGCATCAATAAGAGTAGAAAATGGTTTATGCATGATAAAATTAATTAGATACAAAAAGGATAAGAATGATGAATTCCAATCCTATGTTTTTCCTGAATTAAACTCAATCCGTTTATTTTCGTAGTTTTTCGTATTTGTTATATTTTACGTTTTATTATCACATCCAATGAACTATCGCTTATATTCTTTGTATATAAATTATTAAATTGTTAGAACTATATTTAAATTAACCGAAGTAAACTCAAGTCCTGTGGAGACGAACTTCTATAAATTTTGTAACTTGCAACGATAAATCGGTACGCTTGCCAAAAATTCCTAACACAAAGCAGGGAATTCGAATCCCTCATTCATAATCCAGTCAAGCTCAAGATACTTTGGAGGCATGAGAAGTTTGGTTGCATTGAACTGCATATAATTTTGTCTCTCAGCTTCAGTGGTGAACCAGGAATTAAGTCTGTTCACAGTGCATTGGAGGATTATTCTCCAACTTTCCTTTTGCTGGTTTTAAGTCTCTTAGACATGGTGAGCTTAGAAGAAAAGTAGGGGAGGTTGGGTTCATGATAGAGAAGAAGAGTCTTCTTCTTTTTCCACATTTGAGGATGCAGCTTTCAAGGAAATACTCTTTTGTTTCTCTTCTACATCTTCTGCATGTGTTAATTGCGACATTTCTAATTCATATTTAAGTAGCTTACCAAATAGTGCAGCCATGGACATCTTTGATAGATCTTTAGACTTCTTGATTGTTGTAACCTTTTGTTGCCATAGTCTTGTTAGGCATTTCAAGATCTTGATGTTTAATTCTTTAGCATCAAATGTCTTTCCAAGACTAAGAAGATGATTTACAATGTGAGTGAATCTTTTTTGGAGTTATGTTCATCTTTAACATCTCATACTCATGAATCAATGCATGCTTCCTTGATCTTCTAACTTCATTTGTACCTTCATGAGTAATTTCTAACATTTCTCATATCTCTTTAGCACTCTTGCACCTAACAGTCCTGAAAAATTCATTTTCTTTGAAAAAAGATAGTGATCTTGAATAACACTCAAGAACCTGCTCTTGATACCAATTGTAAATAGTATGAACACACAAAATAACCAAGAGGGGGTGAAATTGGTTAAAATTTGATCTTTTAAAAATCTTTAAAGAATCAGAGTAATCAAGATCGTATCACAATTGAACCAAGAATGCTTCAACCAATTAAATCACTCAGCTCAAGAAAACAATCACAAAACTTTCACTTGTTGAATAAGAAAGATGGCACCAAAGAATTACAGATTAAGACAACAACAAAAGATTAAAGGAAGTAGTCAACACAATGGTTTATACTGGTTCACTTCTCACCTTAAGAAGTTACATCCAGTTTTTCCAACCACAATGGTTAGAGTTCCACTAATAACAAAAATATTCTTTCAAGCTTTTTACACAATCACTCTTAATCAGACCTAGATTAAGAACGAGACTTCTAACAACTTAGAATCTATGTGATCCAAGACATAGAGATCACCCACCTCTACTCTTATCCCCTAGGAACACCTATCCTAGTAAAGCTCTAAGAAATCCTATGTTATTAATTTAAAAAAAAAGGTACTCAAAAGAATACAAAGCAGAGTGTAAACAAAGAAACCACCTTTGATCTAGTAAATGAAGTATGCAAATGATTTACCAGACTTGGATTGAAAAATAGAAGAAGTTGTTGTAGAACCTTCTTTACAAAACTTCTTTTGAAAGTTCGGGCAAGAAGAAACCTCCTTTGAAATCTTTGAATCTTGAGGATTTTGGGACTTTAACAGAGGTAATCACTAGAAACCGTTTCTTGCACAGAAGGCTTATGAATGAACTTTGTAGTTTTGTTGTTATTTTCCAAAACACCCAACAGTTATTTATAGAAATCAGTTTGTAACTGTCAGTAATCGATTAAATCACTAATGTAATCTGTAACACCTCAATTTACCATCTTGTTATTATTGATTTTTAATAAAAAAATTCTTTTCAACTTGCTTAAAAATACTAAACCACAATGTTCCATTACTAAGTAATATTCATAATTTTGAAGTAACATACAATAAGATTACAAAAGACTTTTCCTCACTGATTGATTTTATAAATCTGATGTACAATAAAATACATACTGGTATCAATTCTATTACATAATACAAATAACTAAAACTTTCTGTCACAAAAGAATACATCTTCAAACATATCATCTTCAAATAACACATCTTCAAACAAAATCCTCTTCTTGTATATAGCTAATAGTCTCTCTTTGCTGTTTATCTGCTTGCTCGAATAAAATCGAGGTCATGGCAGGTATCAACCATAGACACAAAGCACAGGGTAAGTTTATGATAAACATAATTTAAGCAACAGTATATATTCAATATGCAGCATCCTCAAAAATGCATGATTCTCTTAGACTCTTATCATGATACATGATTCTCTTAAACTCTTATCATGTTGCATGATTCTCTTAAACTCTTTCAATAATTGGTACCAATAGTCAAGATAGCCTCATCCCAGTGGCACAGAAAAGAAACGATCTGTCAGGGTCCCACAGTGTTGCAACAGGATTCTCACTCACACTTCATGTGATCATCATGGGTGGCGTGATTTCCCCACTGCTATGTGTGCCCCAGCTCAGACCTCTCTTATCTGAACTCTCGAACTCAGTTCCTGTAGCTATCTGACACACCTCCTCTTGAGGCAAATAACACGGACGAACCCCTGCCGGGCATATGCATATGAGACATATAAGACTGATTCACTTTAAGTTATAACTCTTTTCATCATCTCATATTTATTTTCAACATCAGTCTTTAATTTATATCTCACATACTTTACTCAGAAACTCAACATAAAATATAGAACTCAACTTTATATTCATGTATAGAATCTCAACATATTATTCATGTACAGAGGTTTATAGAAACACTCAGCAACACATGGAATTTAGAAAAATTCATAGAAACTTTTAGCAATACATGAACTTCATAGAGATTCATGGAAACACTCAACAACACATGAACATTCAAACACTTATTTAAACACCAACAACACTTAAATTATCTTTATCATAAAGCCTCCCTATACATACCTTATAATCTCTTATGAAGTTGTCTTTCTCTTCCTACAAAGCATGGCAAACTTTCCCTAAAGATGTTAGCCTCTTCTTCACGTGATCTTCAAGGAGAAGTGGAGTCTTCTTCTCACTTGATTTAGGCTTTAACAAGGAAAGGATGAAAATGAAATGAAGGTGATGTGGGAGAGAGCTTTTCACGTGAAGTGTTAGAACCAGTCTTGAATGTGACTTCCACTTAAGGCCCCCTTCACCTCTTTATATAGTAGTTGGAAAATGATATAATATTCATGGACTTTTCTACCCTTCCTAGCTAGTTACTTCCATTTGGTTTCATTGTAACTAAGTTTCATGTCATTCCATTCCATTCTAACTAGATTTATAAAAAATCTCCGAAGTCATGATGACTTGCTTTACAAGTGTCCCTACACTTGTTATGAATTTTACAAGTGTTCCACCACTTGTCCAATTCATGAAGCTTCTTCCTATTTTCCTTCCAAGTGTCTTAATCATGAAGTTTCTCCATGATTCTCCAAGCTTCACGTGGATTCTAGGGAAAGGGAGAGAATTTTGCTTTATTTTATGTTACTTTGTATTCATATCCTTTAAAACATGACACCTTGCTTCCAAGTGTCCTTCTACTTGTCGTTAAGCCATGAAACTTCTCCATTCTTCCTCCTCTTTCACGTGATTTAACAAGAGAACAAGAGAAGATTTTTCTTCTCATTTTGTGCACATATATGATAACTTTCTCCTTATTGTATTAATAGTGAGTTACAAGTGGCTAGATATTTCTTAAGCCTTCATGATTGTATCTTATCATTTTAATTTATGAAGCTTAAGATATTTTTCTTAAAAAGAAGAAAATTATATGATTCTCCTTGTATCCACATGTCACCTGTAACGCCTCAATTTACCATCTTGTTATTATTGATTTTTAATGAAAATTCTTTTCGATTTGCTTAAAAATACTAAACTACAATTTTTTTCATTACTGAGTAATATTCATAATTCTGAAGTAACATATAATAAGATTACAAAAGATTTTTCCTCACTAATTGATATTTATAAAATCTGATGTACAATAAAATCTGATTTTTCCTAACAAAAGGGCCATGATTGTGTTGGAAAATGGAGAGGTGGATAGTGAGTCATCTAGGAGTTCTCACAGTTCCTCTAGTGAAGTTGAGGATGATTGCTTTCTTCAACCGGAAGAGGGAGATCTTTTGATGGTAAGACGACTTATGGGAAGCTTGTGCAAAGATAGAGATGATACACAAAGAGAAAACATTTTCTATTCTAAATGCTTAGTGAGTGGAAAGGTTTGTTCTTTAATCATTGATGGAGGAAGTTGCACAAATGTTGCAAGCTTTCCTTTGTGGCGAATCCTCCTATGACTTATCCTTTCGTTTGTGGATCGTGGCGTCATTCCTAATCATTCCTTAATCTTCTCCATTTTTCTATTTGAATTTCAAACCATAATTCATGGAGTCTTGAAGTTTGCATTTCGAAAACGATCCAATCCAAGCATTCATGTCTTGGAAGTCATCAACAAGCTAGAAATTTTGTTTTTGTGTCCTTAAATAAATCCTAGCTACACTAATATATAGTGATTGAACAAAAAGAAGGGATGAGATCTGATTAGGCCCATCTAAACTAACTAATTATTCTAATTACATCAATCAAAATCCAAACTCACAATCCAAAACTTAGGTGCAGAGGTTCTGACTTCTAAGCCTAATTTGACCCCTCAAATCGGTAGAATTATCCCACGCTTATCTCTGTCAAAATTGTAGCTCTTTTCCTTAGCTTTCCAAGGACTACTTATATGCGCCATTGTTAGGACTTTGGCAAGCGTACCAATATGTCGTTGTAAGTTACAAAATTTATAAAGATCGTCTCCACATGGACTTGAGCTACTCAGTTGATCCAAAGAGAATTTAACAGTTCAATAGTTATGTACAAGTAGGATGAGCGGAATTTCATTTGTTTAAGAAAGTAACGGAAAATAACTAAACTTAGCAAAAATGAAATATACTTATGAGAAAGTGGGATTGGATGTCATCATTCTTATCCTTAGTATTCAATTAACGTTTACCATGTATAAATCAATTTTTATCTTTATTGATGCACACTATTTTACCCCGAATCGATTCCTCGCATTCGAGTTCTAAGGATATCTATCGAATATCGATCCCTCGCATATGAAGTAAATATCCCAACATTAAATTCATAATCACGTGCTTTATGCAATCAGAACGTTATGCCCCCTATTCCTAGCAACATAACGTAACGAGTAAAGTCATTCAGTTCAAACCCTAAGATTACTTTCCAGTCTCACTTAGGATTTAAATTCATGAAACTAATGATCAAGTAGAATCAAGCATTAAGGACAAAATAAAATTACCAATAAGGAATAAAAACGACTCATGCATATAGTAAATATTAAAAGAGAGACACAAGGTTAAGAAGATTACATTCAATCCTTAGAGAAGCTAGCTACTCATTGTGGAGAGAACCTCCTTAAGGGAAGATTTGATGAAGGACCCCATCACCGCTTCTTTCCGGCAAAGTCTCCACAATAATTCTCATTTCTCTCGCTTTCCTAACCTACCTAATACTATTATTTAAGCTCCTAAACCTAAGGAACAAGCTAAGAGGCAAAGTAAAATGAAAAATGGGATGCTTTCTCCTCCAAATTAAATTGGCTATTTATAGAAATCTCCCTCATGCCAGCTTTACTCGCCCAGGCGAGTAGTTTGGCCTATGTTTGCTCCCTTGGGTGACCTAAATACACTAGAGGAGCTCGCCTAGGCGAGTTAGAATCTTAATGCTAAAGAAAGCTTTGGGCCTGGATGAGTTTTTGGGCCTGTTTGCTTGTAACACCTCCCATGTTTGCTTTTTAAGCCCTTCTTGCTTGCTTTGCTTGTTCAGAAGTCTCGGAACCTATCAAAATACAAAATATGATTAGATTAATCTTCTGAAATATAAAAACACATTTATCTAAGTAATAGATACAAATCAACTAGGTTTAAGGCAAGTTTATAGACAAAGTTAATGAAATCAAAAGATAAGTGTCATCATTTAAAACATGAATAATTGAAATATGGCAGTTATCATCCATTTGGAGTTCTGTAGAATCCTATAGGTCCTACACAAGGAAGATAGGTCAAGTAAGCACAAAATCTGAAAATAAGCAACAATTATCAATTAAGCTCAATTATTTGCCTAAAACCAAAACTGAGTTAAAGTAAGAAAATAAGAATCTAAGAGAAGTCAAATAAGCTAAGAAGAATATAAAAATACTATACTAAAAATGCTCAATCAAGGAGGTTGGATTGAAAAGCCTAAGGAAGGTGAAGGTACAAAAACGACAACAACAATTGGAGAAAAATTGATTAGTTTTTTTAAGCTGATGATGATGGCTAAGATGGATGATCTCATGAGGATACACAAAGAAGACTATGAGGAGCTGAATAAGTGTTTTGAAACTATTTCAGAGAGGTTGGATGCTACAGGAGCACCTCATGTGGATAATCTATGATTCTTTCCTTAGTTATCCCCCCTAGGACCTCTTTAGAGACTAGGATAGTTAGCCTCTAAGGTCACTAGGACATAGTCTTGATGTTATCTTGTGATGTTATGATAACTTTCTATTATGTTGTTTTATCTTTTGCTTAATGATATGTTATATATGTTTCAATTGAATAATATTTTTCTTTTCTCTACCTGGTGTGTTATGCATTATGTTATGTTTTTATTCTGATGCACTTTTTGGTTGTGATGCCAAAAGGGGGAGAAATATATATTTGATTGAATAGATGCTTCTAACATGTTTGTTAAGTATGATGTAGAATAGGTACAAGATCAAAGGAAAAACACTAATACACATCAATTGGTTTGGCATGATCAAAACCAAAAAGGGGAAGATTGTTGGATCAAGAGTTTGAAGACTTGAACATTTCTTTTAGGTTCTTTTGGGTTTTATATTTTTGCAATGCCAAACATATTTCTAAAGATTTTCCATTTGTAATGGATGTTTTAGACTTAGTTAACTTTGTTCATGCTTAGTGGTTATCAAACATGAGAAGAAAAATGGTTTGATCTCAAAGTTTCTAAGAAGCAACAAGTTCAATCACTATGTAATAGATTAACAAGTTTAAGTAATCAATTACAAATTATTAGAACAAGCATCAAAACTTACTTTTCTTGAAATATCGGCATGTTTTATCAAATTAATCGATTACCAAGTTTTGTAATCGATTACCTAAGCTAGTTTCAGAAGAAGGAAGTCTTTGTAGCTCAAAATAATCGATTATCACATATTGTAATTGATTAGATTGCGTCTGGAAACTTAAGAGCTCTTAGTGTTTCGAAATAATCGATTATTCCAGAAACTATAAAAGCTTACAAACTCTTTCTGAAACTAGATAATTGATTTCCAAGTTTATGGAAATGCATGTCAAGAAGGATTTGAACGAATTAATCGATTACCCCATTTGTTAATCGATTAAATTTGTCTTTTCTATTAAAATCTATATATACCCTCTCTTATGTATTCTCATTAGTGAATCTAATATATATCTTATCTTTCAAAAATACTTTTTGAGAGTCATCTAAGGGAACCGCTATGCATTTCAGTGAGAGATTCATGATGATCAAGATTCATTCATTCTTGATTATGATTTGAGCAAGGAAAAAAAGACTTAAAGATATTGTGATATGTACACTTAGGTGTATTATGAAATAACAACAACCACACTAGAAGGGGAGTTGAATAGTGTGTTGATCAAAGATAATGACTTTTATAGAATAAAAAGTTTATCATAGGTTTGGAAGGATATATATATATATATATATATATATATATATATATGTAAGTCATACACTGAAAAGAAATAAGTTTTGATAAAGCTGAGTTTGATCATCTAGTAAATATATGAAATAGAGTTTTAAAATAGTTTTCAAGCAAACACTTGGTACAAAAAGAATGACTAAAATCACTAAAAGAATGCTTAATAAAACCATTAAGGATAAACATAGAAACACTTAGTTTATACTGGTTCACTCAAACAGAGCTACGTCTAGTTTTCCTTTACACAATAATCAAAAACTTGATTACAAAACAAGTATTTTGTCCTATCACTCCTAGCTATACAATTATCTTCTAGCCACTTCTGGCACTATCATAGACTCCCCTTGAATCTAAGAAAATCCAAGTATATTTTAACACTAAGTCCCTCCTAGCTTTCGCAAACAATTGTTTGATTGAATACAAAGATTCAATAACACTCAATGAGTTGATAAACAATAAAGCTCAAGTACAAAGCACCTTTGCTTAGCAAAGGATAAACAATGAAGGATTAATTGTATCATCCAACAATTTCTGCAAAGTTTTGCTTCAGAGATATTCTTGTTTTGTCTTTATATATTTTCATGCTACACTTTTTAGGTAAAGGTGGCCTTTTATAGACCTCAATGAAGGATCTATTACGAGATTAGCGTCGAGTCTTTGAAATGATCGTTGTCTCACACTAGGAGGTGAGGCTATGTGGCACACTCTGATTCTAGAGGAAACGAATAAAGGTACAAACAACAACATATGCTCCTTGTCCTAGACGAAAATGACCCTTGAGAAATATTATTCTTGACCATCCATTCTCTTTTATTCTTTTCTTAAATTCAAATGTTAGAAATTCAAATAAAGAGAGGATAAATAAATTTTTATGAGTGATAATATGTGTACTTCCCTTTTCAGCTAGCATAACCTTTTTGTAGTACGTTGGTCGTCATGAGAGTATGTACGAGACTCATACCAACTATACGCGAGTGTTGAGCACACTTAGTGTATAACATTGGTTACTATAATGAGTGGACACTATTGGTTTAACAGTGTGTTGGACCCTGTTATATCTTAACAGAACGTTTTCCACTTTAAGTATAGACGATATATGTAGATAACGGTTAAGTCCTTTAACAAAGTTAGTTCTGTCTAGTTAACTTCAACTCATTAGATTATCAATAATTTATATTTTTTGTAAACATCAAAGTTTAAGGTGTGAATGGTCATCCACACCTAACATATTCAATCCTATTTTGATTTCTTTCTAGTTTTTGACCTTGATTAGGGTTATCAAGGGCTTATGTGAGTTGATAGGGTTTTAACTCTTGACCTTTCTCTTATAGGGTTCAATAGAAGAGTAGATTTTTAGGGAACTGCTTGTGCATAATATTTGTATTGATTATCTCAATTAGTGGAAGTTCTAAGAGGTCTTAGAACAACTGGATGTAAGTCCTTCTAAGACTAAACCAGCATAAACCTTGTGTGTGATTCTCTCTTTCTCTAATCCTTTGATTTGGTAATCAACTTAGTAATGGAATTGTTGTAAAAGGGTCACAATACTCTGTTTTTCATAGAATTATGTATTCATTGTTTTCTTTGTTTAAAAATCTTTATTATCATGTTTTAAGAAAACTTGATTACATTGAGGGGTTAGTTTTAATTGAACTTTAAAGAACAAATTGATAACTATTTGAAAAGAATCTATTCAACGCCCCTTCTAGATTCTCGGTTATCTTTACATTTTGGGCTAAGGAAATCTCTTCATATAGAGGGTTTGTCAACCAAACTTTACCCTCTACTTTGGCAATCTTCCTTGCACGTAGCTCCTTTGGATTTGATTAATTTATATAGACTTGATCAGGAACTAGTCGTTTGTGACCATTGAAGGTTGAATTCAAATGTCACATGAGTTGTCCATGTCCATGCAGGTAGTTGTTCTTCTTAATTTAACCTCCTCCATAAAAATTTATTGAGATGTTTTCTTCATCTCTGCTTTTGCTCCATTGCACCAACTTTCACCTTATAACCATTCAAGGATCCATTGAGAAATATTCATTGGTGCTTAGCTATGATTTTGGTGGCTTCCTCATGAATTTGAATTTTGAATCATGGGAAGTTTTCCAGAGATTGTTTATACAATAACTCTTCCAAAGAAGTGTTGTTACTGCCTTTACAATTTATCCTTCTACTATTGGTTGCTGGTTCTTTTTTGACAAGGAGAGGTGTTTCCTTTGAGTTCTTGAGAGTTGGACTATGTCAAGGATTTCTGGAAATTGAGACATGTTTGTCTTCATGTTCCAATTGCAATGAAACATTTGATGATCCTCAAGTCATGTGTAGCTTATGATTTCTACCCCTTGAATTAAGTTATCCCCAACATCATGCCTCTAATCATAAACAACTTCTTATATATACACTATGACCTTGAAATCATGGTTTCCTTTTGAACTTCTGAATAGCATTCCTTCTCGTAGTTTTGTTTGTGATTGCATTCCACGTAGGCTTATACTCCACACCTATGCTATGCTTCTGAATATATCCTATCTTAATAAGAACACTTAAATAAACCATTAGTAGCTAAGTTTAGTAACTTCGGTTTTTCTTCATAGTGGCTTGTCATCATTAAAACATTCAGTTCCTAGAGGAACTTGTCTTAACATAACATGGTTGACATTGACATGATTAATGTCGTCCCCAAACTAGAATCTCAACAAAAACAAGGAAATGAGGGGGTGGTCAAGGGATTCATTACGAAGGCAAGTGCTCCAACGGAAGCTATCAATTCAAAGGGAAGACTGAGTAGTGGTAGTTAACCGGGGGAGGGAGCAGCTCATCCGTCGTACATTTGAGTCTCCTCTCTTCAATAGAGAAAGGGGAGCCCAATTTTTGCCGACATCTAAAGAGAACCACCATAAAAAAATCACTGCACAAGCTTTGCAAGCAATCCAACCATCACACCAAAAATCATCTTGGTTGGATTGAGTGAAGAAGCGAAAAAGGTTATGGCAAGTGTCAAGGGACCACTATAATCCCATTACCCTGTTTATATTGAGCCAAGTGGTGCATGGGTGCATCAATCGAGTCAACGCAATAATTGTAACTCTCGCATGGCCGACATGCGTGACTCTTCACTACAAAAAACTGCATCAGGCAAAAACCCATGAATGGAGAAGAGACACATGGCAGAAAATTGAAGTGACATCAGAATGAGGCAATTTGGCATTGAATGAGACCTTTCGATTCATCACTTAACAGAAGAATTTTAACGATACTATACATGGGGTTCATTAATCGATATGCAAACTAGTACTTCTCAAGCCTCATTGTGCATCTGCAGTCGAGGTTGAGGGGCTGTGTATCCTCTAGTTTGTATGTCGATCATACTTGGCTCTCCAAGTTTCTTCGTGCTTCTACACTCGAGGCTGAGGGACTGTGCATTCTCTCAAACGCGTACTAATTGATACTTTGCTCTCCAAGTCTCTGCGTGCTTCTACACTTGAGACTAAGGGATAATGTATTCTCCTGGTCGCATACGGGCTAATACTTGACTCTCCAAGCCTCTTTGTGCTTTCGCATTTGAGCCTGAGGGGTTGTGTACTCTCTCGATCCTATGTTGACCGATACATGGCTTTCCAAGCCTCTTCGTGCTTTTGCACTCGAGGTCAAGGGGCTATATGTCTTCTCAGTTGCATACCAATTGATCCTTGTCTCTCCAAGCCTCTTCGTGCTTCCGCACTCGGTTGAGGAACTGTGTAAATTTTCGATAGTATGTCGGTCGATACTTGGTTTTTCAAGCCTCTTCATGCCTCCACACTCAAAGATGAGAGACTGTGTATCCTTGTGATCATATGTCGATTGGTCCATTGTCTCTCACCCCCATGTGTTGTCTCTCTATGGCAATGGGTAATCGATTGACCTTTGTGATCACCTATGAGTCTACCACCAACTTTCGTAGATCTCAGGATTGTATGATTATCACCCATGGATTTTGGGGATACTAGCTGTTCCGTTCCAGAAAAACGGATATCTAGTTATGAAAACTGGGTCTCAATATAGGATCAATACTCTCTCTCTCTCTCTGAATGCGTATGAAGTTTGAAGCATCCAAAGGAAGATGAAGATCACAGCAAAACAACACAACACAAGTGGTGTGCAGTGTGTGCTTGTGTGAAAGGAAAAGAGAGAGTCAGAATATGTGTGTACCTTTCACCTTTGGTGATGGGCTATTTATGCTTTCACTAACCTGTGGTTAATTGAGGAAGCTTTGTCAATTCTTGATCATAATCTGCACAAGATAAATAATATATCTTACTTATTTATTAATAAAATAATCTCCCAGATTTGGTATGTATTTAGGGCCTTAATCTTTCTACAAATAACTAATCTTTTTGGGCTTATTGCTTTTGTGGCCCAATATATGAATTCCGCAACAGTTGCCCCTCATCTCGGTTATTGAGGACTCTGGATGACCGAGATGAATATGTTCTCGCCCTTGATTCCGTAGCCGAAAATACTGTTTACTTCTGATAAATCGACTTTGACGTTAATGTGTGACCGACATATTTTTATCTCGGTTTTTGGGCCGATCTCTTTGTCGTTTGGCCGAGGTGTCGGCATGTGAACTTTCCTCGACCAATGTGTCCCTTTTTCGTCCGACTTAGACCGAGATACCTTGAGACTGCTTTTCGCGGGGCCGAGCTTGTTCCTTAATTCGGTCCGAGATAACAAAGCGTTTCCACCAAAGGCCGACCTGTTTTTTCGATTTTCCGAGTTCCAAGAAAAGTGAGTACTTTTGCTGGCTTTTGGACATCTGAAATGACGCGCCTCCTTAGCATTTAATGCTCTGCCGTTACTTTGCACGTTCTAATCATGACTATTCTCGTCAAAAGTCTCTTTTGCCCCTGTCCTTTGATTTGCTGGTCATGATTGCCCCATTAATCAGGCACGTTTTGTCAGTTATCATTTTTAATTTTTTGATTTTCGACGGTTACCACTTTTTTAATTTCGTGGGCTTGGCGGTTTTTCCCCATCATTTTTCCTTTTTCCTCACAAACCCTTGGCTTATTACTTTTGCTGCTTCTTCAAGCTTCTTTTCTCTCGCGTTCTTTCTTTCTGGTGTTCTTGCCCTTTCTCACAAGCTTTTATCCCAGGTATTTCTTCTTTCTCTCCTTTTACTTTTCTTGATTCTGCATTTCTTCTTCTTCTTCTTTTTCCTTTTTTGATTTATTGGTACCCACCCCTTCTTTTAGATCACTTCTGGGTTTTCCGTCTTGTTTCCTTTGTCTGTTCATCTCCCTTTCTTCGTTTGTCTTCATCCTTTGTCTTTTCTGCAAAAACTCTTCATACCATTATAATGGTAAAACTTACCCCAGAAGAGGAGGCTCAAATCGCTGAAAGGGTCACCCCTGGTGTGGCTTATTGGCTTTTTGGTAAACCCCTTAGTGAGGAGGAGAAAAATAGACGCTTCCTTAGGACCCCTTCTAGTGGTTCGAAAACTAAAAAACCCAGAAAAACCCCTTCTAAAGCTGTTACCCATTCTGGTCAGAGTTCCAAGCATAGGTCTAAGGGTTCTCCAGAAATTCCTTTAGGTATTCCCTTAACCCAAAAACCTAAAGAACCCGCTCCTATCCTTCGGTATGACACATGCGAGAAATGCATGGATGATGTCTTCTATCTGGCCCATGTGGGGCGTTATGGAGATGCCGAGACCGTTATGGATCGTTGCCGACATAATCCCATACCGGTTCCTCCTACTTTGACCGAGAAAACTGTATCGAGGTCGGTCAGCCCGCCTCGGCCTTGCTCTCCCCCTGAATCGGCCATTCCTTTGCTAGTCCGTCCTGGAGCTGTTTCAGGTATTTATTGCTGACCATCGTCTTTTTCTTTTTGCCCTTGTCTTGGGTTATCATGGAATCTGTGGAAATTGTTGAAGAGTCGCGTTCGAGTGGCTCTCACGCCGACAACAACCCCTCTCCCGACCTAATAGCCCGTTTTCCCTGGGCGACTTTTGAGGTTCTCAATACCTCCTCTTCTATGAGCCTGGAGGGCATATCCACCCTCCCCGTGGGAAATCCTGAAGGGTTTTTCCTCCGGCAACCCGGCCATCGTGTGCCGATCTGCTCGAATGCCGAGCGCGGCGAGCCGAGTTTCTTTTATTTTTGTGCCGACGTAGTCACTCGATTAGGTATCCGTTTTCCCCTGTCCGAGTTTGAAATGGGCCTTTTAAAACATTTGTCCTTGGCCCCTTCTCAACTTCACCCCAACGGTTGGGCCTTCATCAAATCTTTCGAAGATCTTTGTATTAACTTAGGTGTCCCATGCTCAGTCCCCGTTTTCATGTACTATTTCTTGGTTCAGACCAGCAGTTCGGGTCGGGAACCTTCTAGCTGTAAAGGGTGGACTTCCTTACGGAGTCGCCCTAGGCGAAAGCTTTTTCCTCTCTTTGCTGACTCTTTCAAGAGGTTCAAGCGGAACTTTTTCAAGGTTGTTGCCCAACCTGGTCAACAGCCTTTCTTTCTTCAAGGGCCGGAATCTGCCGGGGTAAAGTGGAAATTCCCACTTTACTGGTCCCGTGCCCATCATGAACTCCATCCTTCTTTTTATCATAGGGATGAAACGGGTTTGTCGGATGAGGACGCTTTCTCGGTCATTCAGATCGACGCTTTCCGTGAGGGTCAAGGTTTTTGTGAAATCCCTCGGGCTTTTCCTGACCGTCAGTAAACCATCTTTATCTTGTCTTTTTTATTCTTGCAATTGTTTATTTATAACATCTCTTTTTCTTTTGCAGCAGCCGAAATGGAAAACCAGACTGCCGACCAGCGCCCTCGGTCCCAGAACACTTCCGGCGCCCCCCGCCCTCCTCCGACCAATGATGCCCCTGCCTTTTTAGGAACTTGAAAAGGCAGAAAGTGTCCAAGTCAACAAAGAGGGCGGTTGAAAAATCAGCCACGGTGGCGGCACAGCCTGGAGCGACCACCACCTCGGCCACGGCCACCACTTCGGCCACTGCCACCACCTCGGCCACTGCAGACGTAACTCCCGGTGCGGCCACCGGGTCGGCTACCCCGGCTACCCCGGTCACCGTCGTCCATCCGGCCGGCCCATACACTTCCATCCTGCCCCCGGACACTTCGAAGCTGGAGCTCGGCCATTTATGGGAGCGAGGGGTTGACGATCTGTTTCCCTTCATTCAAGCTCCGAGAATGTACGCCAACTCTACTCGGTTCTCCGATGAAGATGTTCGCCATCTTCGATAAATGCAGCAGTACGCCATTCAAACGGCGTCCTTGGTCGACTGCCTCGTGGTTACCAAGGACCGGTGCAGCAAACAGAAGGAAGCGCTTACTGCTGCTGAAGTCGAGCTTCACAGGTCGAGCGGGAACTTCAGGCTGCCCAGGGCCGAGCTGAACAAGCGGAGCGGGATCTTCTTGCTGCACGCTTCGAGACTGAGCAGGCTCTTGCCAAAGCCGCCCTCATGACCCAAAACTTGAATGAGCAGAAGACTTTGCTTGAGGGTGTTGAAGCTGAGGCTAAGTCCAAGCTTGAGGCAGCCGAGAGGCGAGTGGCCGATCTTCAAGACTCCCTGTCTTCGGCAGCCGAGGATTCCTTCAACAACGCCGTCGCCCAGGTTTTGTGTCTCAACCTGGGATCGCGCTGAACACTGAAGGTCTGCACTTCCAATCTTTTGTTCGGGATGGGACTGTTGTTCCTTTCTTCGATCAAGAGGATTCGGTCATGGAAGCTGAGGATGGTCCGGAGGCCGTGGTCGAAGGGGATTCGGCGCCAACGGAGGGTGCTTAAAGGGCCGGGATGCCGGTTTATTTTGTAATTGTTTATTTTGTCCTTTCTTTGCCAAGACTTGTGTTCTCCAAACAATCTAAGTACTTTTCTTTTATAATATCGTGTTCTTTCTTTAGAACTTTTTCATATGCGCATTTATATTTTATGGCTCCAACGGCCAAGTATAATATTGTCTGATTTTCCTTTGCTCGGATTTTAAGTTACACAGGTTCCGTTAGTACAACACAGCCATCGTCGGACCGTGCCAACCTGATTGGGGTTTGGAAGTACTTCGGTTTACCTTATGCAATAAACAATATTTTGATCGTCCAATATAGGGTCCGATCTCATCCGATTAGGGACGAATATATTCAATATTGGTGTTTTCGATTTGTTTGGAAAAATATGAACAATACGAATTTTTAACGTGGAAAACCCTCTCAATGTGAGAAGTAAAAACCACGGGACCGATTTCGGAGTCCACCCAAAATTTTCACTATTCAATAAAGTGATTACAATTCTATGATCCTGATGAAAGAGATTACATAATGCGAGGGTGTCAACATTTCGACCCCGGCTTTTCTCGATTAACGGGAAACCCATAGATCACACATTATTTATTAGCTATAATAAGCCTTTAACTTGTCGGCATTCCAAGTGTGTTTGATCGCCTTTTTATCCAACGTTTCTAGCAAGTATGCCCCTTGGCCGAGGTTCTGCATAACTCGGTAAGGTCCTTCCCAATTGGCCGCTAATTTTCCTTCTTGAGCATTCTTGTTGCCGATGTCAGCCCTTCTTAAAACCAAGTCGCCTTCCTCGAAGGATCTCGGCTTGATTTTCTTGTTGAATCTCCTTGCCACCAATCTTTTTGCTGCTATATCTCGGATGTGTGCTTGGGCTCGGACCTCCTCTGCCAACTCAAGTTCGCCGACCAAAGCCTCATTGTTGACTTCTTCTCCTTGTCTAAGCATCATCGTTCTTCTCCAAGAAGGTTGTCCGATCTCTACCGGTATCATTGCTTCACATTCGTATGTCATTCTGAAAGGTGTCTCCTGAGTGGATGACTGAGCAGTGGTTCTGTATGCCCACACGACGTAATAAAGCTGTTCGACCCAACTCCCTCCTGCATCATGCATTCTTTTTCTGAGTCCTTCCAGGATGACTTTATTGGCTGCCTCTGCTTGGCCGTTGGATTGCGGATGTTCTACAGACGCAAAGTGGTGTTTAATATGGAAATTATCCATCATCTGTCTGAATTTCTTATCTGTAAATTGGGTCCCATTGTCTGTG
>PYAF01000501.1:0-23324 GCA_007407185.1 Glycine tomentella | reverse complement strand
AGAGAGTCAGAATATGTGTGTACCTTTCACCTTTGGTGATGGGCTATTTATGCTTTCACTAACCTGTGGTTAATTGAGGAAGCTTTGTCAATTCTTGATCATAATCTGCACAAGATAAATAATATATCTTACTTATTTGTTAATAAAATAATCTCCCAGATTTGGTATGTATTTAGGGCCTTAATCTTTCTACAAATAATTAATCTTTTTGGGTTTATTGCTTTTGTGACCCAATATATGAATTCCGCAACACTAGCACAATATGGAAAGAAGTTACCGATGGAATTATGGTTTGGGGATTGATTTGGCACAAGCATAAAAGTCCTAATAATGACTTAAGAAAGACAGATGGGATAAGACACTTAAATGCTCTAATGATTAGATTTTTCTAAAGTTAAGAGAAAGCCTATACTACATAGACATTCAAATTTTTTTATGAACATAATAGTTCCCTATCTATTGTCTAACAAGCTTTTGTTTTTGGTGAACTGTCAAAGTCCCATTATTGTGACAAAGAAAACTCTCACCGATTACTTTCTCCCCTCAATTTTATCAATTTTATGATTATATCATTTTTTATTTATCGTGATCCATTTGTCAGCTTAACGTCCAGTACTACCATAAAAATGATGTTAAAGTTTTTTTTTTAAAGACAAAATGATATTAAAAAGTTGAACTGAAGGAAGGTTCAATACTTCAATAGCTAATCTCAAATCTCTACGTGTGTAGGAGTTGATTCCACATATTTTGACTATGTATACTAAATCAGGTGGTTAGCAAAACGCGGCCGTGCTGTCCTTTACTGTAGCCAATAGAAACGATGCCTTGTGCAAGTTCACGGTTACCGTCCCTCAATTATTATAGAAGTTTGAACATTAACTAACTTTTGTTTTTTTAGAGTGAAAGTTAATTAAGTTGTTAATATATATAGTGAACTGCTTTAATAAAATATGACAGTCAATAATTTTCATGTTATACAGAAAAAAAATTATCTTCTGGTTAATTAACGTTTTTATCATTTTTTTTTTTAAATCTTAGATTTTTTTTTTGACAGAAGGTTATATCTTTGATATTTGAGAGTTATTTCCAACTCTACCTAATTTGAGTTAAGTTATATGAACTCATTGAATAAAATTATTTTAACATTTATTTTCTGTTATGTACGGAGACCCAGAATTAGGAATGATAAATATATCTAGATTTAATGGATATCTACAAAAATATTCATAGATAAACGAATAATTATGCACAATATTGATATGAGATGAATATATACTCACAAATTTATAGGGTTATCAGTGCCGGTATGAGTACTATAATACCCACATCCACACCGTCCCACACATATCATATATATATATATATATATATATATATATATATATATATAATTTGTTATGAAAAATAATTATATTTTTTTGACCAATACTCTAAGTTTATAATTTCTAACAAGATCATTATCAGATAATGGAAATCATTAAATTTATAAATAAATTTTTTGTTAAATGATTAGAATATTAACTTTAACAATCATTATGTTGAATAATTATTTTTGTAACTTTTTTTATTTATGATTTGTGTTTAGACTAATTAATGTTGTAGTTGTTTATTTTTAATATTATATAAGTATGTTTTTAATGTTATGTTTAAATTATTTAAGAATGAATTTTTATTATAATGATAATATTTGTTTTAATTAATTTTTTATTATTAATCTTATACATAAAGTAAATTGTGGGTTGTGGGTGTAGGTATGGGTATATAAATATATGGGGTATATAGGAATAAGGATTAAAATTATTATTCACGATAATATGGAAATGGAAAGCAGAGGTCGAAGGTTCGGGGAAATGGAAATGGTTAATCCCAGCCTGAGAATTAAAAAAATGTGAACGAACCGCGATTTTGTCCGTAACTGCAAACGGAAAGTCACGCTCTGTTATTTTCCCCGTGTGTATGTCACAAAAGCCAACACAACCAATAAAGCTAACTTTTTATTTATTCTTGGTTTTGAAGATTCTGACTGGTACAGCAGAGTGGTACTTCTGAAGCAGATTGTTTCTTCTTCTTAATAATCCGCTCCGCTGCGAGGTTTCCATGATTGTCCCATCCATTTCAGGAAGGTAGATATATTCTTGATTTGGTCTTAAGTCTTTTTACTTGTTTGAAAAGTATGTACAATCTTTTTTCCTTTCGGCCCAAAACAGAACACTCCTCCCTTTACTCTTTTGTTTCTCACAAACGGAATTCTGATTTTTGGCGGTGGTAACCGGTAAGTGGTTGCTTTTTGTCATCGATTAATTCTTCATGTTAATGGATCACCTTCGTCATATGTAGTATCGTTGGAATTTGGCAATTAGAGGTTTATACTTCTATTTAACGCTCCAAATTTCATCAAAGTGACTTGTATCATTGTTCTGTTTCTGAGACGCGACACATGGAGTAGTAGACTTTCATAACTAGCTTCCTTCATTTATTTATTTATACACTATGCTCACATGCCTTAGGGACAACATTTTCTATTTCCGTCAATATTGAAATTGACATCAAAAGTCTACTTTGATTAAACAAAAAATAACAATAATTTTTTCCCTATCATTATTTGATGATTGCAATTTACAAGTTGAAGGCTGGTTGTGATATGCTGACATTGAATTTCTATATTCTGTGTTCAGGGTTTGGTGATAGATTCAATAATCAAGGTTTAGTATGGCAGATTCTGTGATATCCAGAAGTAAAAGTGACGTAACGGCAATGAAGGAGACGCTTCGTACGCAGCAGAAACTTCTGGAAAAGCTATATGCTGAGTTGGATGAGGAAAGAGAAGCTTCAGCTACCGCAACGAGTGAAGCATTGGACATGATACTACGATTGCAGGGAGAGAAAGCTGTGGTGAAGATGGAAGCGAGTCACTACAAGAGGGTGGCAGAGGAGAAGATAGGCCATGCCGAGGCCTCTATTGAGGCTTTTGAGGAGCTTATGTACCAGAAGGAAATCCAAATTGCATCTCTTGAGTTTCAAGGCCAGGCTTATAGACACAAACTTATGAGCTTGGGGTGTGAAGGTTTTAATGAGTTTGAGTTCCAAGAGGATCTGCTGTTGAAGAGGGGTGATCAAAGAAATGGAGAAAACGGGGGTCAGAGTAGCACTATTAGAAGGCTACATTCAGTGCCCCCCATTCAGTTTCTGAGTTCCCTGAGAGCTGCTGCAAAGAGGGAAAGATCAACTAGTCCAGTTCCTGATGTGATTCCTATGATAATGGAGGAGAGTACTGACAAGGAAGTTGCTCAACCTGGCTTGGATTTGACACGAAAGTCAGTTGACTTTGCATTTGGCAGTGGAACTCTTGATTCATATTTGAACAAGATAAAGGAGTCGAATGAACAAGTGAGGGTGATTTCAGATTGTGATGCAGGAGAAAAAAGTGCAAATTTGAGTAGTAGAAGAGGGAGGTCTTGTTCAATTTTATCGAAGGCTAGCACTAAGCTGGCCTGTGATCAAACAGAAAGATTGCTCTCAACTAAATTTGATGAAGTGAGTCAAGGTGAAAGCACACACAATAGAGTAGTTGTTAATGATTCTCCTTGCTTGCTTAATGTCCATGATGTGTATGAAGTCCCACAAACTAGTGAAAAGCATGAAGTCAGTGAACATAGAGAAAAAAGGCTTGAAAAATGGAATTCTGATGCAAAGACCAAATTAACAAAACCAGATTCTGTGTCTGAGGGAATGGTAGAATCACTTGTTAAACATGGTGCAGAAAAGAAAAAGGGTATGTTTAAAGTATATGGTGAAATCAAAACTCCTTGTCCTAAAGATATGATGACTATCATTGGCCACATGGATTGTAATTCTCAAGCTGAGATTCAAAAGCTGAATCAGAGAATTGAGAGGCTTGAGAGGGAGAGAATTATTGCAAGGCAAGAGGTTACCCATGAAGGGAATGGTCAAGAGAAATCGAGGCTGTTAAAGGACATACAACGTCAACTCCAAATTATACAATCCGAGATGACAAGCTTGAAAACCGAAAAAGCCACTCCTAAAGATGATGTTTCTTTGGCTTCCCTCCAAGAGGTAAAATATGATATGGTGTTTCTTTCCTTCACCTTTGAGAGAAAAAAAAAAAAAAATTGTCTATTGCTTGAGTGTGTCTTTTTCTTTGATTCTCTGTGGTATACACTCTGCATTTGGTATTAATTTTTATGTGAGAATACAGGTTGGGACTGGCTTTTGATGAATTATTTCATATTTGTGCTCCATATTCCTGATATTTGAAATAGGAACTAATGATAGAAAATTTCTATGAACAGGCAATGTTGCACTTTTGGCTCTGATGAAGTAACTACAGAATGACCATCTTAGACGACCAATCAACCCACTTACTGTATGTCTGTATTACATGATGTACAATTGTACATACGGTTTGTATACACAGGATTTTTTTTAATAATAGAATTGAATTTAGTACCAGCAAATGTATACAATTCAACAACAACGTCTGGTATATACTAGGCACTAGTATGATGGCAATTTAGAATTTTTGTAGGCTTGAGTATTGTTTACCTTGTCTTTTTTCTTCTCTCGAGATTGAGGTTGTGGTAATCATAGCTATTAGATTGAAAATCTTTCTATAGTTAAAAATTGATACTCTATGCTGACAATGTTATATTGAAGTGGAAGTATATGAATGCCCTGAATTCCTCTCATTGTTTATGTTCATTGGGGAAGAAAATGTCCATGGAATTTCTCACTTCAGTTTCACCCTTTTGCTAACCATTAACAGGAGATTTGATTATGTTGTGAATAGATGAGTTTTGTTTACATAACTGTAACGTAACTGTATTGAGTTTACTTAGCAGCAAAAGTTTTAGGTTCACTATTGAGTAAATCAAGATTCAATTTCTATTGGAAGTAGTGTTCATATTTAACGTGTGACAGTTGTGTTGAACAAATTTGTCTAAAAATTTTCAGGAACAAACAGAATATGGACAACGTTAAATATCGAGACAATTTTAAACAAGAAAACAGAATCAAAACACAAACAACGGTTATAAACATAATCAATTGATACAAAAAAATAAATATAAAGGAAAGTTTAGAAAAATATCCTTAAAGGAAAACCGTCACATTGATAGATAGAAAGTTATAATGTGATCCTCTCCCAAGATACAAAATTGGTTCTTTTTCTACATTGTGTGACTGTGTTACCTCATATTTATCAGCGAAAAGCTATAAATTTATAGGCATCCAATAGGCACATCATGCAACAACATATATATCTGTGTTGCACAAAATTGGGAAAATACATGTGGATATTATTGTGGGGTCATTATACGCGTGTCAACCTTGCTACAGTAACTATATACGTGTTCGCCTTCCACGTCAACCATGCTATAGGAGCGCGGACGTCAACCCTCAGCAGCAGGGTCTTGCCAACTAACAAACTATTTGTTACACTTGATTATTCAAATAAGTGTAACCGCACAATCTCCTAAAAGATCTCAGATTATCTACAAGTTGTTACTTATCTATAAGTAAACAGACTATCAACAAGGTACACATTAACTATTATTTAAATTATATAACAACATGCAATTATCTGTTTATCTTATCAATAGATCAGTCATCAACAAAGGCCTAAGGTCCATATTTCACATTATAAATACAAGTTATATCTAACCCTTTTACACGATCCCTACATATTCCTTAACTCTTACACGTTCATTCATACTGCAGATTCACCCATGGTGAACATACGCCGAAACCACCTCGGGCGTTTATCTTCAGTTATGCTCACATAATTGATGTAATTACTTGAGCGTCAAAGTCCTTTCCTTTGTTTTGCAGCTCCCCTCCTTAAAAAGGTCAACTCTCCGTCCGACGTGCAAGGTCTGAAATCCACCTGGACCATTCCCATCTTGGTACGTGGCATTTCCAGATTTTGGTAAGAAAATTTGGCGCCTACCGTGGGGCCGCAATAAAACTTACCCTACGGTCTCGCATCCACAACCTCGATAACGTCCACTGTCAACCTATGGATGGTCAGTACATGCTCAAGCCTTAGGCGTCATACTCCTGTGGACACTTCCAACCCTCCTTAGACAACCATGACCGACGCAGACACAGTCCAGCAACTCCAAAATCACATAGTAGAGATGGAGCGAATGTTAGATATAGGACGAGTTGGAAAAAGGAGCTGCAAGTTTATCAAAGCAAGGCTAATGTAGTTGGCTTATTGTTTTAGCTTTTTACATGTCCAATCATTTTGATAGCATTTATAATTCATTTACATGCATTCATATGTAGAATATAGGATTAAATGTTTGCATTGCAAAGAAAATCACATGGCTTAAAGTTTTGGAAAAATCAGTTTATGCACTGCTTTAATCAATTACCATTACGATGTAATCAATTACATGCTTGTGTTTATTTTTGGAAAAGCCATGATGAACACTTTAATCGATTACCTCTCTTATGTAATCGATTACCAAGTGTTATTTCAAAATATGCCTATTTTTGTTAATCGATTATAGCAAATCGTAATCGATTACTTAGTTCATTTTACATATAATACGAGTATGCCTTAATCGATTACAAGTAAGGCGTAATCGATTACAAAGGATTGTTTTCTATCTGAGCTTATCTATGTTAATCGATTACATCACGTATTAATCAATTAAGTTGTTCATGACAGTTTTCCAGAAAGCTCAAGAACATATTAATCGATTATTTAATTGATTTAATCAATTACATATGTTAAAATAATCGATTACCTAAACGGATTAATTGATTACAGTTAGTTAAATCAGTTTTTTATTTAAAGGCTTTAAGGGTCTACACTTCATAAGTTTTGAGAATTTTCAGAGTGAAATATTCTTTGAGTTTTAGACTTACCCAAATGTTCTAAGTGCATTAAAAAGAGAAAGAAACTGATTTTACATTGAGAGACACATCTTTTGAGATGACTCAAAGAGTAATTTTGAAGATGATGTGTTTGTAAGAAAAAAAGATTTCAAGAAAGATTAGTCTGTGCATTGACATTCATTCAACCTAATTGATTGGTAACATCAAACATTCATTCAATCATCTGTTAAGGATCTCAGGTTGTGTATTTCTTGAACTCTTCTTTTAGAAATTCTGTTTAGAATTCTGTGATGAAATCATTTTGGTTCTTTCAAGCTTTCTTGAGTAGGGTTCTCAAGGGGAAAGATCTGAGTAGGTTTCTCAGGATCTTTGTGATTTATATTCTAATAGTGTTTTAGAATTCAGTATCTTTATCTAGGGTTGATAAAGATTATCACTTGTATTGCTTGTAAAAGAATAATTTGATTTAGTGAAAACTTTAACCTAGTGTTGGTTGGAAGACACTGGATGCAGCCTCCAAGTTTGTGAGTTGAACCAGTATAAATAGTTGTGTATTGTGTTCTTTATAAGTGTTTCTTTCATTGCTTATATTTGGAAATCAATATATAATCAACAAGAAGCATTTCAGTCATTACATGCATTCTATGGTGTATCTTGATTGAAAGAAAATTCTATTTTTGATAAAGGGTGATTGAGTGGTACGATCCGACCTTTAATTCCGCAAATTGTTTTAAAGAAAAGTTTTAAAAGACTGTTTTAACCAATTCACCCTCCTTCTTGGTTAATTGAAGTGTGTTCATTGTATTTTCAATTGGTATCAAGAGCTGGTTCTTGAGATTTATTCAAGATCACAGTCTTTCATAAAGAAAATGAATACCACTCAGATTACTTTCAAAGAGGGTGCCTCCCTAAATCGTCCACCGATGTTTGAGGGACAGAATTTTAGCTTTTGGAAAAATAGAATGCAGATTTTCATCCAGTCCAACGATCCCGGAGCATGGAATGCTATAGTAAAAGGTCCTTTGGTCCCAATGAAAAATGTTGATAATAAATTGATTCCCAAAGATTGGGATGAAATGATAGATGCTAAAAAAGAATAGTGCAATATGATTTTAAGGCTAAAAATATTATCACCTCTACACTTTCTTCTGATGAGATTTTTCAGGACTGTTAGGTGTCAAAGCGCTAAGGAGATGTGGGAAATGTTAGAGGTTACTCATGAAGGCACATATGATGTATGAAGATCAAGAAGCATGCCTTGATTCATGAGTATGAGATGTTTGTGATGAACTCCACAGAAACCATATCTCATATGCAAACAAGGTTCACTCACATAAAGAATCATCTTCTTGGTCTTGGAAAGACTGTTGATGCTGAAGAATTAAACATCAAAATTCTGAAATGTCTTACAAGATCATGGCAACCAAAGGTTACAACTATAAAATGAATCAAAAGACCTCTCCAAGATGTATATGATTGCACTCTTCGGTAAGCTACTTGAATATGAGTTAGAAATGTCTCTCAATTAACATATTCTGAGAATGCAGATAAAAAACAAAAGAATATAGCTTTAAAAGCTGCATCATCAAATGTAGAGATACAAGAAGATTCAAGTGATGAAGATGAAAGTGATGAAAACTTGAACCTAATAGTAAAGAAATTCAGCAAGTTTATGAAGAGAAACAAAAACAAAAAGCTGTCAAAGTTCAACAGCAAAAAGGACAGCAACAACAACAAATCCACCAACTTCACATGCTTTGTATGTGGTAAGCCTAGCTACATTAAATTTGATTGTCCAGTTTTTCTGAAGAAGCAACAAGGTGAAAGGAGGATAAAGAAAGAGGGAAAGCCAAAGAAGACATATATTGTTTGGGAAGATTATGAATCAACAACATTCGGATCAGCTAGTGAGAATGAAGAAGAAGCTAATGTTTGTCTCACTTCAACTGTAAGTGATGATGAAGAATTCTCTAGTGCTGAATCTGAGTTAAATTCTGAATATGATCAAATAGTTGATGCTTTTCATGATATGCATAATGAGGCTCCAAGGCTAGCAAAATCAAATAATAAGCTAAAAGGAGATCTAAGATGACACATCACCAAACTTGCAAAAATGCAAAGTGAACTTTGTAAATTGAAAGAAGAAAATGAAAAACTTCTTTCAAGTTACAAGGCTGTGTATATGTCCCTCTTCATCTTCTAAGGTAGAAAAATGCAAAGTGTTACAAGAAGAGTATGATGATTTCAAAAGAAGTCAAGGAGAAAAGTATATGTTACTACTTTCTAAAAATAGCTACTTGATTGATCTTTTGAAAAATCTTTATAAAGGAAAGTGCAACTTAGCTGAAATACTAAGTGTGCAAAAACATGTCGAAGATGCTTCTGGTTTGGGTTACAAACAAGGTTCAAAACCTATTGGAAAAACCACATTTGTACCACCAAAATAGAAGAATCAAAGGAGCTTTTATAAATCAAAGTTTAATCAATATACTTACTTTAGAAATCATCGAAAGCTATAATTTGTAACTATTGCATGAAGAGAGGGCATACTTCTTATAAGTGTTTTGCTAGAAAATATTATGATCCTAATGGAGAATGCATATGGGTGCCAAAGAAAAAGAAAATAGCTAACCCCTATGGACCCAACCTTAATTGGGTACCTTTCTTTGCCAATTGATTTGAATTTTGCAGGTGTGTCTTAGAACAAAATCATCATTATGGTATCTTGATAGCGGATGCTCTAGACTCACGACAGGTGACATATCCATGCTTACAAATGTCAAACTAAAAGATGGAGGATTTGTCACTTATGGTGATAACAATAAAGGGAAGATAATTGGAGAAGGTAACATAGGAGACAACATTAAGACTATGGTCAGAAATGTTCTATATGTTGAAGGATTGAAGCATAACCTTCTAAGCATAAATCAGCTATGTGTGATAAAAGTTTCAATGTTTCTTTCAACAATAATTGTTGTTTGATCCGTGATAGTCAAAATGATGAGGTTATACATGTTGGTAAGAGAAATGGCAACATCTATGTACTTTCCATTGAGCATGCATTCATTCACAACACTAGTTGCCTAATCAGTAAAACTAATGATACTTGGTTATGACATAGGAGAGCAAGTCACTTGAACATGCATCATATGAATAAGCTCATTAGAAAAGACTTAGTCATTGGCTTACCTAAGCTCAAATTTGAGAAGGATACAATATGTGATGCTTGTCAAAAGGGGAAACAAACAAAGAATTGTTTTCAAAGCAAAAATGTTGTTTCAACTACTAAACCCCTTAAGTTATTGCATATAGACTTATTTGGTCCTTCAAGAACTATGAGCCTTGGAGGTAATTACTATGGTCTAGTCATTATTGATGATTTTTCTAGATACACATGGACTTTGTTTATAAGATCTAAGAATGATGCATTCATAGCATTTAGAAAATTAGCCAAGACTATTCAAAATGAAAAAGCTTGTAATATTGTTTCAATAAAAAGTGAAAACATGGTGGTGAATTCCAAAATGAAAATTTTGAAAAATTCTGTGAGGAATATGGAATCAACCACAATTTTTCTGCTCCAAAAACACCTCAACAAAATGGTGTTGTGGAAAGGAAAAATAAATTCCTTGAAAAAGATGCTAGAACTCTTCTTAGCGAAATAAATTTGCCAAAACATTTTTGGGTTGTTGCAGTGAATACTATTTGCTACACCTTGAATAGACTCCTTATAAGGCCTCTTTTGAAGAAAACCCCTTATGAGTTGTACAAAGGTAGGATGCCAAACATTTCGCACTTAAGAGCATTTGGCTGCAAATGTTTTTAAATAATGGTAAAGATTCTCCTGGAAAATTTGATGCTAAAGCTGATGAAGGTATCTTTCTTGGTTATTCTTTACAAAGCAAAGCATATAGAATCTTTAACAAAATAACATTATGTGTAGAAGAATCAATGCATGTCAATGTGATGAGTCTAACACCTCTAAGGAGGAAAAAGAATGTGATGATGATGCAGGACCAAAAGAAGATATTATGCAGTTTAATGAAAAGCCAAAGCTTGATTCAAATGACAAAGTGGAACATTCAACACCCATTCAAGAGCAGAAGGATTGGATAACTACTAAAGATCTTTCTCTTGACAATATTATAGGGGAAGTATCAAAGGGAGTTTCTACTAGATCCTCTTTATGAAATCTTTGTTGTACAATGACTTTTGTTTCACAAGTTGAACCAAAAAGCATTGACCAAGCTTTACTTGATGAACAATGAATGATGGCCATGCATGATGAATTAAATCAATTTAAGAGAAATAAAGTTTAGGAATTAGTTCCTAGACCCTTTTCTCACAAACCTATTGGCACCAAGTGGGTTTTTGGAAACAAACTTGATGAAAGTGGTATCATCATAAGGAACAAGGCCATATTGGTTGCTAAAGGTTACAATCAAGAGGAAGGCATTGATTATGATGAAACTTATGCTCCAGTTGCTAGATTGGAGGCCATTAGGTTGCTGCTTGCTTATGCATGTTTAATGTGTTTCAAATTGTTTCAAATGGATGTTAAAAGTGCATTTTTAAATGGCTATATTGATGAAAAGATATATGTCGATTAACCACCTAGATTTATTGACTTTAAACATCCTAATCATGTTTTCACACTAAGAAAAGCATTGTATGCTTTGAAACAAGCTCCAAGGTTTTGGTATGAAAGATTGAGCAAATTTTTTATTGACCAATCTTTCATAAGAGAACAAGTGGACAAAATATTGTTCATCAAGAAAAGAGGCAATGATATTTTGTTAGTTCAAATTTATGTAGATGATATTATATATGGTTCATCTAATCAGTCTATGTGCAAAGAATTTTCTATCTCTATGCAGAGTGAGTTTGAGATGTCTATGATGGGAGAATTGACATTCTTTCTTGGACTTCAAGTGAAGCAAATGAAGAATGGAACATTTCTCAGCCAATCAAAGTATTGTTTGGAAATGATTAAGAAATTTTAAATGGAGAAGAGCAAAGATGTTGCAACTCCTATGGCTACATCAACATATCTTGACATAGATGAAAAAGGAAAAAGTGTTAATGAGTCAAAATACAGAAGAATGATTGGATCCTTATTATACTTAACTGCTAGTAGACCAGATATAATGCCAAGTGTTTGCTTATGTGCAAGATACCAAGCAAATCCCAAGAAATCTAAGGATACTCGAATATCTCAAATCCACACCAAAAGGTTGATTATGGTATCCTAAAGGTACATCTATTAGTGTAATTGGATATTCTGATTTAGATTTTGCAGGGTGCAAATTGGATAGGAAGAGCACTAGTGGTACATGCTGGTTGTCGGGAAGTTCTCTGATTTCTTGGCATTGCAGGAAACAATCCGTTGTAGCCCTTTCTACTGTTGAAGCTGAATATATTTATGCTGGAAGCTGTTGTGCACAAAGTCTCTGGTTGAAGCAACAACTATAAGTGATGTAATGTCTACAACCATTAGACATTAAGTTTCCCAAATCTACCCTGCAATGAAACCCAATCTTCAAGCAAACCTTAAGTACTCTAAATTCTGCACTTTCCCAAGAATTTGGGGTTGTTTTTTAAGTTTTTTAATTCAACAATGAAAGATGGAAGAGAGATTAAAAATGATAATGGATGGCACCATGGAAAAGCTTTCCCATAAGCCTAGGAAGAATCACCACAATAGCATTGAGAAGTCATTGATAAGACTCAAGAAGTTCTTACACAAGAACGAGAGAGAAACTCTCACAACAATTTTCAGAATTGTATTAATAAACCAAAGTTAGTTACAATTAGTTTTTGGATGATTTATATAACCCACAAAATTACAAGCTTAATGCCACTAAATGTAAGGAAAATGCAAATTGAAATGAAGTCCAAATTAAGCTTAAGTGCAAGCTTCTTCCAAAATGACCCTTGGCTGACCCAACATGTCAAGTGCAGTTTTTATACTAAAGTAATCGATTAATTCGCACTTATAATCTATTAAAATAGTTATTTACAATTTTCAGGCTCATGTAAATCGATTACAGATTTCTCGTAATCGATTAAAACAGAAAAGTCTTGTTTCTGGGTGAAACTGAATTGCTGATAATCGATTAAAACAGAAAGTATTTGTTTTTGTGTTTTTACTGATTTGCTTTTAACAAGTGCTAGAATTTATTGAATTAAATTGGACTTGAGACATCAAAATCCAGCCCTTGTCATCCTTGAGTTAATGTGCCTCTTCATACTTGTCCAAGTTAGCTTGGATGTGATCTTGAAATGCTTGAGTCCTAGCTCTTGTCATTGGTCCTTTAAAGCTCACCATTGGTCCTTTCAAGCTCTCATTCTAAACCTTTGGCTTGGAATGGACCTCCATCATCCCCTCCTTCTTGGGAGAAACATGACCTCAAGTTTACTTCCTCACTTGTACTTTGTAACACCCTGAAATTTCGATAACTTAAAATATATGTGTGATGTATTACTTGTATTATTTGATTTTTTTATTAATTAGAATTAGTTGAAATGATATGTGAATTATCCATGTGCCATTGCTTGGTGTAAATGTCAAGTATGTGAAGTTTGTTCGAGCTGTGTTGT
Source organism: Glycine tomentella (assembly GCA_007407185.1). Lineage (NCBI taxonomy): Eukaryota > Viridiplantae > Streptophyta > Magnoliopsida > Fabales > Fabaceae > Glycine > Glycine tomentella. The sequence continues at coordinate 9,860 of PYAF01000501.1, read as the reverse complement.
AATTGAGTGATTCTGAGTTTGACCCAAAAACTTGTTTCAGTAAAATCACCATTATGGATAGGTTAACTGTTGTATTGCCTTCAAAATGTCTGGAACATGAGCAATTAATTTTTTCACTAAAGCATAAAATTCTAGAATTGGGTCAGCTTGCCCAGGCGAATTTTATAGGCACTTTTGCTCGCTTGGGCGAGTGAAGGCGATAATAAATAGTAACTAACTGCGAGAAATCACGAAAATGAAGGGTTTTCTTCCCCCAAAGCTTCCCCCAACCTCCCACCATCATCCTCCACCACCCAAGACCACCGGTGACCACCACGAACTGCCATTGCTTGCCACGAGACCACTGCACAGAGAGGAACCCTTTAATCGGAGCAGAATCTTTGAAACTCCTCTTGAAGTTTTAATAGAGAACAGAGCTCCCAATTCTTCTTTCTTGGTTTCCTTGAGGTAATCTTAGTCTTTTTTGCCTTCTCCTAGCTAGTTTAAGCTTTCATTAGTGTCTCTTGTGTTTTGGGTACCGTTGTTGGGAGTTTTACACTTCCTTTGAAAAACCCTTTGAAAATGAGATGTTATAAAAGTCTCCTTTTTATGAAATTGATCATTTCTGTGATCCTTGTTGAACCCCAGTCACATTGGTGTGATCAGAATTTCAAAATGATGTGTTTTGATGTAAACTCCCAAAACACCCTTTTAGCCCCTTTTTGAATTCGAGTGGGTATTTGACCCCAAATGTTAATATTGGTCTTACCTTTGAAATCTATATTAAATTGTCTTCGATTTGATATATAGAGCTTCGTGTTTGGACCAAAGCATGTGAACTTGAGAGATCCCAAAATGATGTTTCAAGGAGCTAACAGAGGGATATAGATAGGTAAGGGGAGTTTATTATTTTGGCTATAGTTTAGATACCATAGTTGGGGACCAGGGAGTCCAACTATGAAGAGAATTGCTTGTCCCTGTTGTGTGCTGATTTTCAAGAAAAACTATGTTTTTAACTAATGGGATGCGATGTATTTATGATTGATGTGTGTGTTTGTTTTCAAGAAAATTGTGTTTTTAACTAATGGGATGCCATGAATTGACTTATTGATGGATAAAATTGTGAATGATATTGTTGTTGTAATGATTGAATTTTTGGGAAATGTCTTAATTACAGAGGAGACTCAACCCAAAATTTCATAATATGTTTTCATATTTAATTCTTTATCAAATTTTTAAATGGGTATAAGAGTGTGTTTTCTATATTGTAGTCCTCCTCTTTAATTTTGAATTTTCCAAGACCAATGGTCTTTAGCTAGAGGATGGACAATGGCAGGTGGCACAACACCATCGTTAGCAGCCACATTCTTCACCAATGGTCTCCATGGGAAATTTCCAATTATACATGCAAAGCACACACAAAAATCATAAGTGTCAAGCCCAGTCAAAATACATACACAAGAGGACTTACCATCTAGAGCAAAGAAGGGATCATCCACCAATTGTAACACCTTTCCAGTTACTGTATTATGCCTAGGTCATAATACGTAATTAGAAGATGTTAACTTTTCTAATGTAGAATTTTTTAACCAAATCCGATTGAGAAAAACTTGTCTCAATATTTGAAATTTAACAATGTTATGAAAATTACGCTTATATAGAGCCTGTATAGACTTTTTGGTCTCTTTAATAAATTATAAATTTAGTAATAACTTGTAAGTAATATTTCATACAATAATATTAATGTCCATATACTACAAAGCATAAAGTAAAATACAACAAGGCTACAACATTAAAAGAAATCTTCCAACTTGTCCCCACTTTGTAGCTACTCCTTTCGATTTACCTACCTGGAATGATACGGGAACACACTAAAATAGTGAGAATTCCAAAGAATTCCCAGTAAGTGAAAAATGACTTATGATACAGTGTCATTTATCATTCTAGCTACTTCAGTTTATTAGGAAAAATATGTGATTAATCATAGTTGATTTTAATTTCATAAACATATAACCCGAAGTAGTGTCATTTTAATTAATTGAAAATCCTTTACATATGTTCACCCTAACATAAAATTCATCATATTCAATCATGAACCTTCACACATTCATGCATGATTTCTCTTTCTCTTTAATTTAATGTATCGTAAATCCCTAAACTAGATAATGAACTAGACTTAAGTTCCTCCCGCAGGGTCATGCTCAGCTAAACTGTTTCACCCTTTGGGGTCATATAGGATCGTGCTTGGCTTAACGTATCACCCTTGGGTCAATATGTCTTTCCCGCAGGGTCATGCTCGGCTTAACCGTATCACCCGTTGGGTACCATCAGGGTCGTGTTCAGCTTAACTGTATCATCCTTCAGGTCTTATCTTTTTCTTTCTTAATGCACATGACATGCTCAAAGACATGCAAAGTTACATAACTCATGTCATGCAATTATGCCACAAAACATCAAGATTTCATCATCATACAAAAACACTTTTCAAGAACATCATATCAACAAAATTTCTCACCACATAAGATTTGGTTCTTCCTATAATCTATACTAATCTAGAAGACATTAAATTCTCATATTTTATTATGTTAAACTAGACTTCCTAAGCTTTCCAACAAGGTAGCACATGCCTAAATTGGAGTTCTAAAACTCTAGATATAATATTTTAAAAACAAAACTCCAAATCTGCCAGCAGGCTCAAAATTCCACACAAACATCTCTTATTGTTTTTGCGACTACAAGCAGTAAACAATCCATATTTGGCTAAAATTATAATATGTTATATTTAATATCTAGATTTTTAATTCCATATATCATAAGCCTAATTTGAGTAAGAAATGGGAGAGATATAAATTTTTCAAAACGGTTAGCAGCAGGTGTTTGGGTGTGTACTGTTTCGGACAGCTTGATGATAGCTTTAGATACTAATCATAAATTTTTGGTAAGCAGGTACTCCTTGTTTTCTTGTGATGTTTGTCTGTTGCTAAGGTATTTTGATAATATGTCATCCCAGGGGTATTTTTGTAATTTCATCAAGTTTCCATAAAAATATCTAAGACAAAATATCCAAGGGTATTTTGGTTATTTGTCACTCACTCCAGGGGTATTACTGTAATTTCCACTTCAAAATATCAAATTAATATTTTGTAATTTCTCTTTTTATCTCTAATTAACATTTTTTTATTTTTGGGATGTTACATTAATGGCAGTGACAAGATGGATAGCGCATACAAAGAAGCTGGCAACTGCTCCAGGATTGCTTTGTCTGCCCTCTCCACCAGGGTCAACAAGTTTTCGTCAAACGACTTGAACCTGATAGGGTCAGATTGCCAGTAAAATTCCCAGCAGGGCTCCCCATCTTGGTTAAACATCAAGGGTAGGCCATTTGCCACCACACCATTGTCACGAACCTTGAAATAACGGTCCTTGAAACGATGGAAGACATTGGAGTCAACCTCAAACAGCTTCTTCATCACACTGTGTAGAGAGACCCAAGCAATATTTCATTTCAACATTGTCTGGAAGAAAAATAAAAAGACCGACACACTTGGGTGGATGTTGAAGAATGGACATAAAATCTCCCAACGCCTTACCACTGCCCAACTATTGGGATGAGGTTGGGAGGGTGCCACGTTTAAGAAGTCCAAGAGAGCACATTGAAAAGGGGAGAAGGTGATGTAATGTCTATAATCATAGACATTAAGTTTCCCAAATCTACCTTGCAATGAAACTCAATCTTCAAGCTAACCTCAAGAACTCTAAATTATACATTTTCCCAAGAATTTGGAGTTGTTTTAAGCTTTTTAATTCAGCAATGGAAGATGGAAGAGAGATTAAGAATGATAATTGATGGCACCATGGAAAAGCTTTGCAATAAGCCTAGGAAGAATCACCACAACAACATTGAGAAGCCATTGATAAGACTCAAGAAGTCCTTACACAAGAACAAGAGAGAAACTCTCACAACAATTTTCAAAATTGTATTAATGAACCAAAGTTAGTTACATTCAGTTTTTGCACCTTATATAAGCCACAAAATTACAAGCTAAATGTAACTAAATGTAAGGAAAATGCAAATCGAAATGAAGCCCAAATGAAGCTTGAAGTGCAAGCTTCCCTAAAGTGACCCTTGGCTGCTCAACATGCGCAGTGCAGTTTCAACGCTGAAGTAATCGATTAATTCGCACTTGAAATCGATTAAAATAGAGTTATTTACAATTTTCAGACTCATGTAATTGATTACAACTATCTTGTAATCGATTAAAGCAGACAGACACTATTTTACAAAGTGCCTTGGTAATCGATTACAAACAGCTGGTAATCGATTACCACAGACTATTTTGTGTCTTTTCCAAGCTGGTGTGCCTCTTCATGCTTGTCCAAGTTGGCTTGGATGTGGTCTTGAAGTGCTTGAGTCCTATCTCTTGTCATTGGTCCTTTAAAAATCACCAAATGAAGTGCTTCAAGATCTACTTCTAGACCTTTAATTTGCTATGGACCTCCATCATCCCCTCCTTCTTGAAAAGAACTTATCCTCAAGTTTGCTTCCTTACTTGTACCCACATCATACAAAGAAAGATCACAAACATTGAAAGTATACTCATACCATACTCACTAGGCAATTCAAGTTTGTAAGCATTATTGTTGATCCTCTCCAAAATCTTGAAAGGTCCATCTCTTCTAGGTTGGAGCTTGGATTTCCTTTCATGAGGAAATTTATCCTTCCTCAAATGAAGCCACACCAAATCTTCCTCATTAAAGATCACTTGCTTTTTGTGCTTATTGGCTTTCTTTGCATATTGTTCTATTTTCCTCTCCAATGTGCTTTCACTTGTTCATGCATTTTCCTAACATAAGAACCTTTAGACAAAGCATTATGATTAATCATAGAAGAAGTGTTAGGTAAAGGCAACAAATCAAGAGGAGTTAAAGGATTAAAGTCATAAACAATTTCAAAAGGAGACAAGGAAGGAGTCTTGTGAACTACTCTATTGTAAGCAAACTCAATGTGAGGTAGACACTTCTCCCAAGTTCTCAAATTACCCTTGATGTAACATCTAAGGAGTTGATCCAAGGTCCTATTCACCACCTCGGTTTGACCATCTGTTTGTGGGTGATAAGTTGATGAAAACAAAAGTTTTGTACTAAACTTACCCCACAATGTTTTCCAAAAATGGCTAAGGAACTTTGTGTCTCTATCACTCACAATGCTTCTTAGCAAACCATGTAGTCTCACCACTTCTTTGAAGAAAAGATTAGCTACTTCACAAGCACCATCACTCTTGTGACAAGGAATGAAGTGTGCCATCTTTGAGAACCTATCAACAACAACAAAAATAGAATCCTTCTCCTCTTGGATCTTGGAAGACCAAGCACAAAATCCATAGAAATATCAACCCAGGGGGAGTTAGGAATAGGCAAAGGTGTATACAAACCATGAGGCATTAATCTAGATTTAGCTTTATGACAAACAATGCATTGAGAAACAAGCTTATGCACATCATGCCTCATTTTTGGCCAAAAGAAATGTTCATGTAAAATAGCCAAAGTTTTATCCACACCAAAGTGCCTCATTAAATTATTCTCATGTGCTTACCTAATGATTTTGATTAAGAAATGTTCATGTAAAAGAGCCAAAGTGGGAAACTCTGATTTTGATTAAGAAAATTTTAATTTACCAAGCCTAACCAATTCACCCCCCTCTTGGTTAAGTGTGAAGTGTTCCTATATTCTACACCTTTCCTCAACCTCCCACCATCATCCTCCACCACCCAAGACCACCGGTGGCCACTAGGGGTTGCCGTTGCTTGCCGTTGGACCACCACACAAAAAGGAACCCTTTAATCGAAGCAGAATCTTCAAAACTCTTCTCGAAGTTTCAATAGAGAACGAAGCTCCCAATCTTCCTTTCTTGGTTTCCTTGAGGTAATCTTGGTTTTTTTTTGTCCTCTTCTAGCTAGTTTAAGCTTCTCTTAGTGTCTCTTGTATTTTGGATACCATTGGTGGGAGTTTTTCACTTCCTTTGAAAATGTGATATTGTAAAAGTCTCCTTTTTATGAAATTGATGTCATTTCTGTGATCCTTGTTGAACCCTGGTCACAGTGGCGTGATCGGAATTTCAAAATGATGTCTTTTGATGTGGACTCCCAAAACACAATTTTAGTCTCTTTTTAAATTTGAGTGGGTATTTGACTCGAATGCTAATGCTAGCCATGTTTTTGAAATCTATACTAAATTATCTTCAATTTGGTATATAGAGCTCTGCGTTTGGACAAGCATGCGTCACGAAACAACACCACTAGGCTGTAACAAGGAGAGCTCCTAGTTAGGTAAGGGGAGTTTATTATGTTGGTAATAGTTTAGATACCATAGTTGGGGGCCAGGGAGTCCAACTATGAAGATATCTGCTTATCCCTATTGTGTGTTGATTTTCAAGAAAAATTATGTTTTTAACTAATGGAATGCGATGTATTTATGATTGATGTGTGTTTATTCCTATATGTGCTCGTTTTCAAGAAAAACTGTGTTTTTAACTAATGAGATGCGATGAATTGACTTGTTGATGAATAAAATTGTGATTGATGTTGTTGTAATTAATTTAATTTTTGGGAAAAGTCTTAATTACAGAGGTGACTCTGTCCAAAATTTTGTGATATGTTTTCGTATTTAATTATTTATTAAATTTTTAAATGGCATAAGAGTGTATTTTCTATATTGTAGTCCTCCTCTTTAATTTAGAATTTTCCTAAAATACCAGTCTCGTGGTAATATGGATTGTGGATGAATGAGGTGATATTGATGCCATTGATAATGTTGAAATGAGATGTTATTGATGTGTTGGTGATGATTGAATGAGATAATGACGATGTGTTTGATGATGTATAAATGATATAATGGTGATGTGGTTTATAATGTTTAAATGAGATGATGATGATGAAATGGATGTTGATGTTGAAATGAGATGAAGTTGATGTTTATGAGGATTATGCTGAAATAAGATGAATTTGATATATATGATGATGATATCGAGATGAGGTGATGTGTATATACACTGATACCCATGGGGGTGCATGATTGGCCATCCTTGAGGGGAAAGATTTGTTCCTGGCCTTGATCATGCATTGATGGTGCCCATAGTTGTCATTATGTGATGTGGATATACATGGAAAACCATGGAGGTGTATGACTGGTCATCCTTGCGGGGAAGGATTTGTTCCTGGCCATGGTCATACATTAATGGTGCCATGGTTGTATGCTGTGTATATACATATGGGGTGCAGTGACCGGTTGGTTATCCTTGCGAGGAAGGATTTGTTCCTAGCCACGGTCAGTGCATCGAGTGAGCTCACATTGGTGTGTTTAAAAAACAAAGGAACACTTCAAAACAACCAAGAGGGGGGTGAATTGGTTGAACCTTGGCCAATTAAAATTTTAAAATCAGAGTTACCAAAGGATCTTTATCACTTTCAAAATTGTTTCAACACCAAGATTCAATATTCAATCAACTTCCCTTTCCAAGAACAATAGAAAACAGAGTATAACTTTCTGTGCAATGAAATTGATTCACAAACAAAGCAATTTAGAGATTTAACAAATGAAAACAGAGAATAGCCACAGATTTTATACTGGTTCACTTCAAACCCTATGAGGCTACATCCAGTTCTTCCACTCAACACTAGAGTAGAGTTCCACTATTGCAAAAACAATCCTACAAGCAATTTTACAAGCCTCTCTTTATCAACCCTAGATAAAGTTCAGAAATCTAAAACCCTTTTAGACCCTTAGAGACCAAAACCCACACTGAGAACACTACTCAGCTGTTCTTAGAGAAACACTATCTCTACACTTGCAAGAAACCTATTTACAATAGACTATTAAAGAAAAATTCAAAAGAACAGTTTTACACCTTCAAAGACAAGAAAAGAAATCACCTGATAATCCAAGAATGCATGCACATGAATGAATCAACTGATTGAATTACAGATTACCAACTCAATGCATTCCTTTTCTATGCTTTGAATGAACAATGATTCTTCACCTTCTTGATTCAATAACCCATATGAATTTGTGAAGACTCAATGTGTTTAGAAGTAAGAGAATGTCACCAATGAAAGCTCAGAACGTTTGTGAATGCTTAGAACTCTAAAAATTCAAAAGGCACGAAGTTACAAACCTCAGTCAAGAGGTTCCTTTTATAACAGAATTTTTTAACTGAAAATAATCGATTAAACCTACTCCAGTAATCGATTATTTTGCATAGGTAATCGATTAAAACAAGATAGTAATCGATTAAAATGTTCATTGTAATTCCAGAATTCCAAAAACGAACCATTTAATCGATTATTCTGATATGTAATCGATTAAGACAGAGCCATAAAATTTTTAAATGCATTCAGTAATCGATTACCAATTCTCGTAATCGATTAAGACAGAGAATTCTATTTCTAATAAAAATGCCTAAGTAATCGATTAAATCGTGATGTAATCGATTACAATGTTCATAAATTGTTTTCCAAAGGCAGGAAGAACAAAATAATCGATTCCATTAGCCTTGTAATCGATTACTTCAGTAAGGCTTCATTTTTCCAAAAACTTAGCTTATTAAAACCTTTCATGTGACTTTTTCTTTAATTAATTCTTTTTAATCTAACAATCCTAGATAAATGAATGATGCATGATATGCACAAATGGATTATCAGATCATATACTTCCTTTTACATTAATCAAATTGTCTTCAAGCTTTCCATGGAACTTTTTCTTTGAGCATGTTGAAAGCACAAAATCTTGAAGCTTTGATCTTTGTTCTTTGATGCTTGGCTTCACTTGAATCAACAATCTCTCCCTTTTTGGCTTTAAACATGCCAAATCTTCAATTTGATTAAGCACAAATAATTTGGGATCAAATGGAAACGCCATTGTTGAACAAGCATCTATAATTCTGAAAATTTCAAACTACCTTGCCAAGGATCAAGTGTTAAAGCACATGTTGCTCATGAATCATTCAATTAAGCACATTATCAATTGATTAATTTCAGTTTTTCACATTTAGCTCCCCCTAAATTTCAGCAGTCATTAATTTTTTTTTTTTAGCCAAGATGAATCACAAAACAGGGGCAAACAGAGAATTTTTAATTTTACTCCCCCTTAATCATTTCTCCCCCTATTTGGCTTGTTAAAAGTCAAAAACAATGTAGGCACAACGGATTTAATACTGGAATAGCATAATGCATTAATATGATCAACAACTCTCTCTATTTTTCTCTTTGAATTGGATCGATCAGTCAGGGTAGGTCAGTGTTGCAAAAGGACTCACACCCACACTACATGTGATCATCATGGGTAGGTGATCTCCCCACTGCCACTACCCCCCAGCTTAGACACCGTTTGTCTAAACGCTCGTCTCAATTCTAACTATCCGACATACCTCATCTTGAGGTAAATAACACGGACTAGCCCCCACCAGGCATATGCAGATGGAATATGCATGAAGGAATTTCTTTTTATCTCATATTTACTCTTTAATATTACTCTTCCACATAAATTTATATCTCATATTCTCATATGCTTACACTGTAATCATACTGTTAGTGAAACGACCGCTTCTACTTTGCTTTAAATCGTATTTATTATTTTTTTTTCATACAAGAAAAAAAATGAAGGTTCAAATAAAGTCCTTGTTAATTTTAAAAAATGTAAAAGAAAAACATAAAAAAAATATTTGAAAATAATTTATCAATAGAAATGTTAACGCGTTATTCAATAACGTAGTTTAAGTGATTCACATATACTTGCCATACAAACCATTATTACCAGTTTATAGCTTGACGTCTAAACAGTCCAAACAGTCCATACAGTCCATACAGTCCATAATACAGAGCATAGTA
>PYAF01000500.1:45588-60636 GCA_007407185.1 Glycine tomentella | reverse complement strand
AAGTGACTCAATCCAAGTCACACATGCACAACCTAGAGCCAAAACCAACATTCACCAAATCACAAACTGAAAGCTAATCCTTCCTCCTCTCATCATCCTAAACACATTTCTCAACTGGACCCAGAGCTAATTCTAGCTCTACCAACAGTGGGTCACTATTCATCAAAATCCCCAAACCATAAATCAATCGAAGAAACTCAAGTTTCTTACCTTAGAACTGATGAGGAAGGCCTCTGGGCTACTCTCCCTAGCCCTGGTGCAGCTGAATCACCGTCGTTCCTCGCCCAAACTCAAGTTCTCTTCAGCCTCTCTCGGAGAAGGAGCTTTTCTGGGGTTTCAAAGGATATGAAGGAAGGATTCAAGCTCTCTCAAGGTTTCTAGGAGGTTAAAAGGGTTTAGGAAGTGATAAGGGTGAAGAAACAAGGTCAATGGAGCTTGGGAAGCTCTCCCATGGCTGCAGGAGACTCAGAGGAAGAAGAAGAAGGTTTTCTTCTCCCAAAAACGCGACCTGGCCTTATATACTGGGTCTGCCAGAGGTCCCGCGCTGATCGCGCCACCTCTGGCGCTACCCGCGCCAGCTCCACCGACCTTGTGGCGCCAAGCACGTCATACCCACGCCTCGAGCGCCAACTTCCAGAACCTGTGGCGCCATCCACGCCATACTCACGCCATCAGCGCCACATACCAAAACCAGTGGCGCTGCCCGCGCCATCCCTGGCGCTCCTGGTGCTAGCTGCAAACACTGGCGCCTCTCGCGCCACCATGACACCCCAGGCGTCAACCTCCAGAGACAATGGCACTTCCCGCGCCAACCTGGCGCCCTTGGCGCGATGTTCCAGTGAGTCTGGAGCTGATCGCACCAACCCAAGCGCTGATTGCGCCACACCTCCAACATGGTTTTCTCAGCAGAACTTCTGGCGCCATCCGCGCGGCACCCCACACCATCTACGCCAGAAGTCTGGGTCTTACAGTTACCGCATCATTTTCCTAAGTGAGAGTGTCATGTAGGCACGCGTAGGCTGACGAATGGTACCACATTGCATTTGAGAGTTGAGTCAGCTGCATGCATCATTCTGAGCATAATTGATTTGAATTATGGAAAAAGTTGGTGATTAGTTTGTTGAGTGTATGTTGAACTGATTGGTTACTGAGAATGATTGTGGTTATTATTATTGTTTTCTTGTTAATCATTGTCATCTGGTGCTTGTTGATCTTGTATAATACACTCACCCTTGCAATTTTGTACTCTGTGGTTGGTACCTGTGATGATCGCGAACCTTCATTTGTGGGAGCAGATGAGCAGTAGTAGGTGATGTTGGAGGGAAATCCTTTTGTTGGAGTCGCCAAGCCGACGTGATAACATTGAAATTTATTTTGGGAGAGAGTTGTGTTTTGTTATCAACTCTTTCTTTGTTGGTTCCTTGATTCTCTTGATCAAGCATGTAAGTTTTAGACTTAGATATATTTAAAAATTGTATTATGATCTTGCATGTGAATTATATGTAATGGTTTAAAATTTATATACATATATATATGTATATATTTACATATTTGTGCGTTTTTTATGAGTGTATTATCACGAAAAATTTACCCTTATTTTCATAATCAAATTAATAGAATTTTCATTTAAAATTTGAAAATTATACGTTTAGAGTAGTGATATGTAGCGGCGACGCGGGTCGTTACACCACCTACCACTCTTGGTCGCACTGCCGCATCACCTTCCCCCTCCCTGCAAACCATCTCAAACCCTTTTCTCCTCGACTACCATAAAAACCAGAAAGGGGCAAAATAAAATCCAAAAGATCAAATGCAAAAATGAATTCAAATCTTTGCCAAGAATAATTGAAGAAAATCAGATCCAACAAGTACAACATGCGCCTCCCTTCAATTTGAACCTAGATGCTAGGGCTGGCATCTTGCCAAAGGACATTCATCTCATCATGGACAACCTCAAAATTGACCATGACGGCTTCATTTGCCTCTTGCCACCATGTGAAAACAATATGAACAACACACAATAACCAAGAGGGGGGTGAATTGGTTGTTCTTGATCAACTAAAATTTTCTACAACAATCAGAGTAATAAGGATCGTATCACAAACAACCTTTGAAAACTTTCAGTCAATCAAATATCAAACTTTAAAGAAAGAAATAGTTGAAAATATATGAATGAAAACTGATGATCCAATGTATATGAATGCATATGGTTTACCAATCTTGATCTAGGTTGATTGAAAACAAATTTCAGAGCAATCTCTCCAAGAACTTTAGAATCTTGCCCAAGAAGAAATCTTTCAAAGTAACATGAAGATTTAGAATTTTTGGGGCAAAAGCTCATTAGCTCAACGTATCTCTTCTCACTTCAGAAAGCTTTTGAAAATCTATGAAATTTTCATTATGTAATGTTCTTCATATTTCAAAAGACCCAACAATTATTTATAGAAAACTATTGTAACTAAATGTAATCAATTAAATCGTCAATGAAATTGATTAATTTCACTTATTAATCAATTAATAACATATTTAATCAATTAAAGTGTTCTTGAACTTTATGGAAAAGATTCATGAGCAAAGTAATCGATTAATTCACCATGTCATCGATTAACACAGGAAGTCTTGTTTCAAAAATGTGCCAAGTAATTGATTACCACCATATCGTAATCGATTATCACAAGAAGACTTGTTCTATGATTTGTGCAGTGTATCGATTACAATATTGATGTAATTGATTAAAGTGTTTATCAAAGCTTAAGTAATAGATTACCATATACTGGTAATCGATTAAAGCAATGTGAAATAGTTTTTCCAAAACTTAAACCTTGAACACTTTGCTTTTATGCAATCATGAAAATTTGAAGCTTATGTGCTTTTATGAAAACCATGAATGCAAGCCAATGAATGATGTTTCCACGGAAGCCGGCTCGAAATATTTGATCTTAGGTGCATTTTCCTCTGGAATCTTACTGTTTGGGTATGACCGGACAACTACCGATATCTAAAAATCTCCTTTCTTAGCTTAGAATGTTGTTGTTAAATATATATTTATTCAATGCAATGGATCATAGGATGAAACACTTAGATATCTAAAGATTACATATGCATTCAATTGAATGACATGTAAAAGCTAAAACACTTCCTTGTCTAAGAGCCTCAGCATCTTGATCCTTTCAAGCTCCCCCTGTATCTAACAATCTCCCCCTTTTGGCTTTGTTCATGCCAAACATTAATTGAACATCTTGATCCATTGTGTCCTTTTTAGGAGATGATTTCCAGAAGCTTTTGCTTGAAGCCTGAAATAGATTCAGCTTCTTGCCAAGAACAAATGTCAAGTATACTTTGCATAAACAGTTTACATTCACAAGTATCTAGATTACTCCCCCTATCTTAAGTAATTTCTAATCAGTTTAGATAAAGAGCAATGCTTAAACATTTATCATTCTTCATGCTTCTCCTCTTTTTTAATTACATAAGAGCCATTCTAGTCTCTATGTTCTCTAGCCTAGAGGTAATCTCTTCTAAGGATTCAAAAAGGCTCCACTGCTATTCAGCAGGGCCAGCTTCAGCATCTCCTGTCTCAGCTTCTTGCTCCTCATCTACACCTCCTTGTGGAGCTTGTTCTCCAGCCATTATCCATCCATTTTGTGTCTTCATCAACCCTAGCTTAGTGAGATGTTTGGTAGAGATGAGGTTGGTGATTTCAGTGGTGTTGTCAACAATCTCATTAGACACATCAATCCCAAAATAGTCAATAAATCTTGAGACTAAAATAGCATAGGGGAATTGATAGCTAAGAAGCCTCTTAGACTTCATGGTCTCCTCAAGGACTAGAACCCAATTAATCTGAGTTCCAATCTTCATGCCATACACCAGTTGCAAATCATCATCTGTGATTTGTGCATGATTAGTAGACTTAGGGGTGAGGATATAGGTGATGATGAAGTGCAGGAGCCTATCATCCCCAATCATGTTTCCAACCCTCAATATGTTCTTTATTCTAGCTTAAGGATTCAACAACATACCTCCATATGTGTCCATCTCAGAGTACCCTCCAACTTCTTCTTCAAACCTTCTTACTCCTTCACAGGAGATGCCAGCCATAGCATTCCACACTGTGTCATCGATCTCCATGGCAACTCCATTCACTTGGGAACAAAGGACACCATCCATACTTGCCTTGGTACAAGTGTAAAAGACTTTTACCAACTCAGGATAGAAAGTACCCTTCATCTCAAGCAGTTTTTTCAGCCGTTGAGCTTCCAGCATTGCAGGGAATTCAAATCCCTCATTCACAAACCAGTCAAGCTCTAGATATTTGGAAGGCATGACCAGCTTGGTTGCATTAAATTACATGTAATTATTTCTCTCAACTTTAGAGGTGAACCAGGTATTGAGCCTATTCACAGCAGCATTAGAGGAGTCTCCAACTTTCTTCTTGTTGGTTTTGGTTCTCTTTCAGGCAGATGGATTAGACATAGTGAATTTAGAAGAAAGAAATGGGGCAGAGGTTTGGGTTAAGAGAGCAAGAGGCAGAGCACAAAGATTAGCTCAATTTGCTTAAGGGAGAAAGAGATTTTTCAGGTGTGAAGATTATAGCTTGAGAAAGTATGAATTTATAGAGAAATTTTAAGTTTAAAATTTGAATTTTGAAAACCCATAACAACTATCTCAAATTCCAAGGGTGTCTGAATACACTAAACCAGATTTTTGAATTTGAATTAGAGATAAGATGTCAGTTATGATTTTTTGAAAATTGGGCAGATTTGCAGAAACATCATAGATAATTGATTATAGAAGCTTAGTAACCAATTATTCCAGGACAAAATATGACTTTGAACATGGTGTAATCGATTAATATGAAGGGGTAATCAATTACTTTAAAGAGTTTTGAATTTGCAAATAGCTTCCAGACATTAAGTGATCGATTAAAATACAGGGTAATCGATTACTCCAGAAAGTCTTTGTCTCTGAATTACATTTGAACGTCAAGCAATCGATTAATCTGACATGTAATCGATTACTCCAGGGAGTTTTCCATTTTGAAATACACTTTAAGTACTAATTAATCGATGAATATGTATGGTAATCTATTACTCCAGAGATTTTTTGACTCTAAATTGTCTTTAAAACTCAAATAATTGATTAATGTGCATGGTAATCGATTAAAACAGACAATTATGTAGAGTAAATAGTGTCACTCATTAGATTTTGAATTTTGGACATATGTGATGTTTATTCAATTTGTGAGTGGAAGTTCATGTATTCAAGCACATCATAAGCATGCTAGCATATATTAGATTCGTCAAGAATACCTAGCATGTTCCCAAGATCATAGAATCTATCTCTAGCAAGGGGTTTAGCAAAAATATTAGCCAATTGATTATTTGTGTCAACAAATTCAATTGAACAATTACCCTTTTGAATGTGATCTTTGAGGAAGTGATGTCTGATCTCTATATGCTTTGTCCTTGAGTACATGATTGGATTCTTTGACAGGTTGACGACACTTGTGTTGTTACATAGCAAATGAATTTCTTTCAATTCTACACCAAAGTCTTGTAATTGTTGCTTTAGCCACAAACTTTGAGCACAACTCCCAGCAACTATGTACTCAGCTTCAGTAGTTGATAGAGCAACACAAGATTGTTTCTTGCAATGCCATGAGATTAGTGAATTTCCCAATAAGTGGTATGTTCCATCAGTGCTTTTTCTGTCTAATTTGCATCCTGCAAAATCAGAATCGGGGTATCCAATTAAATTCAGTAATGCACCTTTGGGAAACCAAAGACCAATTATTGGAGTTGATTTAAGGTATTTGATGATTCTCTTAACTATTGTGAGGTGTGATTCTTTAGGATTAGATTGATATCTAGCATACAAGCACACACTCAACATTATATCTGGCCTACTAGCTGTCAACTACAATAAAGACCCAATCATCCCTCTATACTTTGACTCGTCAACCTTCTTGCCTTTTCCATCTGAATCAAGGTAAGTTGAGGTTGTCATAGGAGTTGCAACATCTTTGTTTTTCTCCATGTCAAATTTCTTGATCAATTCATTGCAGTACTTTGTTTGGCTGAGAAACGTCCCATTCTTCATTTGCTTTACTTGAAGTCAAAGAAAGAATGTTAATTCTCCCATCATAGACATTTCAAATTCATTATGCATAGAGATTGAGAATTCTTTGCACAAGGATTGATTAGTTGAACCAAAAACAATATCATCAACATATATTCGAACCAATAAGATATCATTGATAGATTTCTTGATGAACAATGTTTTATCCACTTGTCTTCTTATGAAGGATTGACTAAGCAAGAAGTTTCTTAATCTTTCATACCAGGACCTAGGAGCTTGCTTTAATCCACAAAGATCTTTCTTTAGTTTAAAAACATGGTTTGGATGTTTAAAATCAACAAAACCTGGAGGTTGATCAACATAGATTTCCTCCTATATATATCCATTAAGAAAAGTACTCCTTACATCCATTTGGAATAGTTTGAAATCTATTAAACATGCAAATGCAAGTAGTAATCTAATGGCCTCTAACCTGGCTACTGATTAAGTTCATCATGCATGGCAAGTATCCAATGTTCACCAAGTAAAGCTTCATCAATGTTCTTAGGTTCTATTTGAGAAACAAAAGCCATATCACAACATAAATTTCTGAGTGAAGATCTAGTAGATATTCCCTTAGTCACTTCATCAATTATGTTGTCAAGAGAGAGGTCTTTTCTTGTTCTCCAGCCCTTAGGCTTTTGAGTAGGTGTTGACTAATCTATTTCTTCATTTGGTTCATCCTTTTCCTACTCATTTGGTCCATTGATTTGGACATAATCTTCTATTTCCTCTTTTGAAGAGTTAGTTTCATCACAAATAACATGAACTGATTCTTCCATGCATAAAGTTCTTTTATTGAAGACTCCATATGATTTGCTTTCTAATGAATATCCAAGAAAGATAACTTCATCAGCCTTTGCATCAAACTTGCCAAGTGATTCCTTTCCATTATTTAAAACAAAACATTTACAACCAAATGCTCTTAGGTGAGAAATGTTTGGTTTTCTACCTTTGTATAGTTCATAAGGAGTTTTCTTTAAAATATGCCTTATAAGTAAACTATTCAAAGTGTTGCAAACAGTACTCACAGCATCAATCCAAAAATGTTTTGGCAAATTTGTCTCATTAAGAAGAGCTCTTGCTCTTTCTTCAAGGGATCTATTTTGCCTCTCCACAACACCATTTTGCTACGGTGTTCTTGGAGCTGAAAAATTGTGGTTGATTCCATTTTCTTCTGAAGTTTTCAAAATGCTCATTTTGGAATTCACCACCATGATCACTTCTTATTGAGATAATTTTTCTTCCTTTTTCATTTTGAACAAGCTTGGCTAATTTTCTGAATGCAATGAAAGCATCACTCTTGGATCTTAAAAATAAAGTCCATGTGAATCTAGAATAGTCATCAACTATTATGAGCCCATAGTAATTGCCTCCTAAGCTCATAGTTCTAGAAGGACCAAACAAATCAATGTGAAGCAATTCAAGGGGTTTATGTAACACCCTGTGTGCACCCGGTGTATTAACATTATTATTTATCAGATTAGTGCTTAATCACTTTAATTAAAAACTTTGCGGAAGTATAAACGAAAACCATATTTTTTGATTACATTATGTATGGAACATAGAGCATCTCATCACAACAACACAACACACAAGCCCCTACTGATCTAGAACCACAAAATCATAACCATAGGCAGATAACACAACTATCTCAATAGATATAACAAGAGGAAACATCAATACATACCATAAACAGGTTAAGTACATATACATCATCTGACACCCGAAGTGTCTATACAAAAGAATAAGCATTTGCGTGCTTTAGATCTCATAGATCCTTCCTCACACAAGGGTATACATAGCATGTACAATACAAAAGAAATACATGTGTGCACACACACACATCTTCCCTCTACAGGGGTACAAAACCATCATGAACCAAATCGAGCCTCCCAGCTCTCCCTGCTGCCACCCGGCCAAGCAGACACTATCTCTACTGGGGCCTCCCGCCCTGAGACCGCTCCTCTCTGCCAGAAGAGTCACCTGAAAAATAACATAAGCCCCACACGGGGTGAGATATACATCTCAGTAAGCTCAGGGTCCTTGGAGGCATCTCCTCCACCTTGGCTCATTTTCCATGACACAAGTCATAAGGCATCACAACATACTGGCCACCCGGCCCTCATAACAATACAAGCAAGTCATCTTGCTCTATGTATGGTGGATAAACATCAACACCAACCTCAATGTGAGACCGGAACTCAAAACCCGTTGTAACGCCTCCTTTTACTCTCTCGTGCTTGATTGATTTTAGATGAAATCTCATGTCCACTTTGTATAAGAATTATTTTAGTTATAAATTTCATGAAAATTCTTTTTGCTTTGCTTGCAAATTCTATTAGTCGTTTATATCAAGAACGAATTGTCTCTCCACGGTTTAATTATAATAATAGAGTATAGTCCATCAATACAGTCCAAATTATCGTTCATCATACAATTCCAAATACATGCAAACTTAAAATACAACTAATTTAAATCTAGTACAACTCATCAACATATCTTCATCATCTTTTCTTCAAAATCCTTCACAACTTATGCTCCATTGTTTCTCTGCTCGCCCAAAATAAATTGGGGTCATCACAGGTGTCAACCACAGACACAAAATAGGGTAAGTTTATGACAAACACAATTTGAATAAAACATACATAAAAGAATATACACAAATGGTTATAATAATATTTATAAAATAACAAATACGCATAATTCACCCACAAATTAAATCACACCATTTACGCAGCACACAGATTAAATCATATCATCACACAAATATACATCATACTTATCCACATACTCATCATGTGATACATGTAATGCATGCTCATCTTCTTTATATGATGCATGATTGTCTCAACATCTCATCATCAAATGGCCATAGTCAAGATAGCCCCATCCCAGTGGCACACCTATCCATTCAGTCGGGGTAGGTCAGTGGCGCGTAGGAATGTCACCTCCACCCATGTGATCATCATGGTGGTGTGGTCCTCACTGTGCTTACCCCCCAGTTCAGACACCTCTGAACGCATGGACTCGGTTCAGCTATCTGACAAACAACTTCACGGCTTAACCCCCACAGGGCATATGCATAATGCATGAATGATTCACTTTTACCACATCTTTTCTCATTAATATTATTCTTCTTCTCATATCACATACACCTCAAAGCTCAACATCTTTGACAACTCATGGCATATGCTTTTTAAACAACACGTAAAGCTTCTTTCAACCATCACATAAAGCTTTACGCAACAATCTAAGCATACAGCCATAGTTCAACTCCATAAATTCTTCAAAGATAAGTCATAAAACTCAGCCACTTATTTAATCACAAAGTTTCAACAAAACTCTTGGAATCCATAAATAATCACAACACACTTAACAACACAAGGATTCCAACACTTCATCATCAACATAGTACACATCTTAACTCATTTTTCATCATCAAAATCATAAAACCACCAAGCAACATGTTAATCAAAACAACACATGAAATCATACATAACCTTTGCTCAAAGCATTAAATCATGCAAATACAATCCAACAATAAAGAATCAAACCAACACTCTTATACATATTTCATTCATTGTGACAAATTATCAAACACATGGTAAATTGTTTTAGAGAATACTTTAAAGAAAGCTATACTTAAAATTTATTTAACAGTAATCCTTATAAAGTTCCATATAATAAGCATGCTTCCAACATAATTCCAACATAACATAGACATGTTCAAGAATTTACGAAACACTTTTAAAGAAGTATAAACTTTAGTAGAACATAAGACACTTTGATTTCAATAAAATATTCTATTAACCAATTGTTTTCTTTTAAAATAGCCTTAATACCTATAATCTTAAGTACCTTATCATTCATCCATTAAGTTAACTTTCAATCATTTATACAACAATTATTCCTTAACCTAGAATTCAGTCACTTAGTCCAATAATCATTCATGTAACAATCTTTAATTCTTTTAGGCAATTCCACAAACACTTAATCTACAAAGCTTAGTTCTTCATGAAACCACATAAGAATCTTAACATAAATCATATCCAAACTTTGCTTATCATAAACTTCCCATACCTTATTGTTCTCCTTAAAATTTGAATAGCCTTGCTCCTAGTATCCCTTGGTCTTCACGGGAGAAAATAAGGGTGGAAGGCCTTGGTTTTGCTTTGTGTGAAAGGAATGAAATGGAAGCATTTTAGGTGAGGTTTTTTGCATGTGGAACTCCCTTAAGGACAGCCCCATTTTCGGTTCATATCACCCTTTATATAGTGATTTTGCTACAAAAATCTTCTTTGAGTTATGATAGCTTGCTTTATACTTGGTTTAATTTCATTGGCTAGTAATTCTCATCCCTCCAAGTGGCTAGTTTCTTGAGGCTTCCACACCCTTCTCCTTTCTCTTCTTTTCACATGGAATGGCCAAGGCTTGGAGTAAAATCCTTCTCTTGCTTCCTACGGTGACATGCTAGTTTTTAGTGGAAAATATCTTTTAAACCATAATCACCTTATCTCTTGATTTTCATTGGCTAGTCATTCTTTGACCAAGTTCTTGATTTTTCTACACTATTCTCCCTTTAGTTTCTAATTTCACGTATACTCCCTTGGCTTGGAGAGCAATTCTCAATTGCTTCTTTGCTTTTACGTTGGAATGGCTAGCTTTGCTACAAAAATCTTCCTAAGTTATCATTGCTAACTTTCCACCAGGCTTCATTTTATTGGCTAAGCATTTTGCACCTTACAAGTGGCCATATCTTGAAACTTCTTTCATTATTCTTCTTCTGCTCCAATTGCACGTAGCTTCCCCCTTGGTCTAGCCTTCAATTGCTTTCTTATGTGGATTGCTAGCTTAGTCACAAAATCTCTTCCCAAAGCCCATTTTATTAAAATACTCATTCTGAATTTGCTAACCGTTGGATCTCTTTAAAATTTTAAAGGTGTACTCCTAACCCACATATCTAACTTTTGACCGTTGGGATTGTTGAAATAATGTCTTGAGCTCTTCACGTGTTCAAAGGAGACAAGAGGAAATTTATTTCAAAAAAAAATCTTCTTAAACCATCATTGCTTGACTTTCCATTAGTTTCCTTCCTATTGGCTATTATTTCTCTACCTTCCAAGTGTCCAATTTCCACATTCTTCTTCATGTTCTACGTAGGATTGCTAGCTTGAAGAGTAATCTTCACAAGTTTTCCCATTTTACACATAGAATAGCCTAGATTTAGTGGATTTTATGCTTTTGTTACCAAGTGATTTTATCTTGCTTCTTATTGGTCCATTTTTCCTTCAATTATTAAAATTACTAAACTAACTTATTTAAGACACTTATTCCTCCCATAATTAAGAGAAAACTCCATAGATTGCATCTATTATTTCCCTGAGGTTTTCTGATACCTAAGGTAGTCTATATTAAGCTCTTTTCAAACTATTTTCCAAAATTTCTAGAAATTATAGTTTATGGTTCTCTGCCCCCAACCATGTAGATAATTTGTTATCTAAAAGTATTTTATCCAATACTCAGACTTCCACAAATTTCTAAAGCCATCTGGTCATTTTTTGACCTAAAGGGTATTTTGGTAATTTCACCACTCACCCTAGGGGTATAATCGTCATTTCTAAAAATGTTCAGGATATCTCTGTAATTGTCACCCTTAGGTACTCTGGTTATTTTCAAAACATCCAAGGGTATTTATAAAATTTCCTCCTTAAAATATCTTGCTAAAATACCTAGGGGTAATTTGGTTATTTACAAAATGTCCAGGGGTATTTTCGTCATTTTTCCTAAATTTTTATACTGCCTCTCATTAACATTTTACCCTAGTAATTGACTGTAATTCCCAAAATTTTGGGGTGTTACACCCGTGCCATCCCATCGGGAGCTACCCCTTACGCATTGACGCACGTATATGGTACCTCCGAGAATAGGCTTCAACCGCGACAGGACCACCTATCTCTTGATTTTAAGGGATCATCATCACCCTAGGATATCGTCAACTATGAGCAAACCAAACTATGAGGTGCGCTCTTCTCCTAGGGAGGTCCATATCTATCTAACTGACCAGAAGATCAACAAGTATCATACATTTTCAAGCATAAATGCAAGCATACATATCATTATGAGGATGCAACAACCAACAATGAATGCATCATGAATGCAACCATCACTCCCTCAGAGTGTGGTGGAACACAGCAAGTGGGAAACATCCCCAAGGGACCAAGAACTTACCTGGCAAAGCCGAGCTCTGTAGTTCTTCCCTTGCTCCGTGGCCTACGCCACTGACACCCGCGGTGTCACGCCCTATACAAGGCATACAATCACATATCAATCATCTAGCAATCACACAAGCACAAGCATATAACACGGTTCTCAACCGTCTTAATGAAAGGAACCTCAATCCTTTCCAAAACCACAAGTCCTCTATCTTAAAGTTCGTCAAGGCTCACCACTCACAAGGCATCTCATAGACCCTCAGCGGTCTATCCCATCTCAAATAAGGCACTTGAGTCATCACAAGACTCGGTGTAAGACAACATTAAGAGCTCAAAGCTCTATATAGACCAAAGGCTCAAAGATTCACATATGGCTTGAACGGTTCTTTCACACACAAGACACCGTTCCAACAGCCTCTCAAGCACATCAAAACCATGTACCAAGGCTCTTGCATGTCACAACATAGCCAAGCAACACAGCATACCAACTAAACATGCATTACATAGAGCCAAGAATCAAAGTTCAACAAATTAACATTTGAGAGGTAATCCTTCATCCTCACAACATTCTAAACACATGTTTCTAAAGGACCCAAGGCTAATACTAGCTCTATACAAGTGGGTCACTATTCACCCAAAACCCCAACTCACAAATCAAGCGGTGAATCTCGAGTTTCTTACCTCAAAGACGACAAGGAAGGCCCAAGGACGACTTCCCCAAGCTCTGGTGTCCATGAATCGCCGTCGTTCCTCGCCGAACTCGAGTTCTATGGACTTCCCTTGAGAAAGGGATTCTTTGATTTGGGGGTTTTCAAGGAATATTGATGAAGGATTCAAGCTCATAAAGTGTTTTCCAACAAAATAGGGGTTTAAGGGAATTTGGTGAACAAACAAACGTTTAGGAAGCTTGGGCACACAGCAATGGAGGTGGGTCGCTGGAGGAAGAAGAAAGGAAGTGATTTGGGTCAAATTTCGTGAAATGACCCTTATATAGTGGGTCTGCCCGAGTTTCCGCCCTGATCGCGCCACTCTGGCGCTGATCGCACCAACCTCCAGAACCCACGGCGCCAACCGCGCCACTCCCGCGCCAACCTCCAGAACCAATGGCGCCCTCCGCGCCAACGTAGCGCCACTCGCGCTCCCTGCAGGGAAGAACAGGTCCTCTGGGTTATCCCGCGCCACTCGCGCCAACCTGGCACCTTTGGCGTCAACCCCCAGAACATATGGCGCCACTCGCACCAACCTAGCGCTACTCGATCCATCCTCCAGGGGGTCTGGCGCCACTCGCGCCACACTGGCGCTACTCACGTCATAAACCGGTGTGCATGGCGCTGATCACGCCACACCGGCGCTACCAGCGCCACACCTCTGCACTGGTTTTCTGCTGAAAAACCCTGGCGCTATCCGCGTGAAGCCCACGCCATCCGCGCCAGGACTCAGGGTCATTATAGTTTTGAGGTGGAAACAAAGTTTTTATTTTGAAAAGAGATCTTAGATTGTTTCCCCTTTTGACAAGCATCACATAGTTTGTCCTTTTCAAACTTAATTTTAGGTAAACCAATGACTTAAGTCTTTTCTAATAAGCTTGTTCATGTGAGGCATGTTAATGTGACTAGCTCTCTTATGCAACGGCCATGATTCATCAATCTTACTAACAAGGCAATTAATATTATGGATGAATGCATGTTCTATAGAGAGTAAGTAGATGTTACCCATTCTTTTTCCTACATAGATCACCTCATCGGATTGACCATCACATATCAAGCAGCAATTATTATTAAAGGATACCTTTAATCCTTTATCACATAGCTGACTTATGCATAGAAGATTGTGCTATAAACCTTCCACATAGAGTACATTTCTGATCTTGGTTTTAAAGTTGTCTCTAATATTGTCTTCTCCTATTATTTTGCCTTTATTGTTGTCTCTATAAGTGACAAATCCTTCATCCTTTAAAGTCAGATTTGTAAGCATGGACTTGTCACCTGTTGTAACACCCCGAACGTCTCCAGCATGTTATCATCAATGATATACATAACACGCTATCAGCGTTAACTAAGCGCGGTGCGGAAGCGATAGAATCGTTTATCTTGATTACATTATGCATGGAATATAAAAACCACATAAGAAAGAACATAAAACAAGCCCCTGCTGATCCAGATAAAACAAAAACAACTATATAGGCAAATACACAAAACTAAACAGAGATATCCAGGAGGAAACATACTTATATACATCCACATCATCTGTACATATACATGCTCAAAAACAAGTCCACAATTGGGTCATACATCAGAATATGTATAGGAAAATGGGTATACACATACCCTACAACTACACAGAGATCTAAGACCAGCTTCAACTCTTGAAGCTCTGCTTTGGTCTTCTACTACAGCCTCCCATCCAGCCTAACAGGTCCACTAGGGCCTCCTGCCCTGAGATCGCTCCTCTCCTCAAGAAGCACCTGAAAACCACAAACCCCACACAGGGTGAGACAAACGTCTCAGTAAACTTAGGGTTCTGGAAATCCTCCCTAACCCTGGTTCACCACCAAGCATAAACAAACATATAAACAGAGCTGAGGAAATCATCCTAGCTCACACATACAAAGCCTAGGACATAATCCTAGCTTTCACACATCCCAGCCATCTGGGTCCATAACTGGATGCTCTCAGCATCAGAGGTATTCCACCTCATCCTGGCTCTCTCAGCC
>PYAF01000500.1:0-23621 GCA_007407185.1 Glycine tomentella | reverse complement strand
ATGAAGATTCTCCCATCTTCTACATGGTTCACGTGAAGACTAGATAAATGGAGAGAGATCTTTGCTTCATTTTCATGTTACTTGTATCCATGCCGTACAAGTGTCCTTCCACTTGTATTCATCCTATGGCTTGTCTTTCCAAGTGGCTATTCAAGAACTTTCTCCTTCCTTCTACACCATGCTTCACGTGATTCATCAATCTAAAGGGGAGGCAGACAAATTTTTCTTCCTTTCATGCTACATGTTGTCATTTTTGATGATGAAGAAAAATCTAGTTTCAAATAAGGCTTTATACATGGCATTTTCTTAAAAAAAAAGTCAAGTTTGATTTGAACTCTTCTACCTAAAGATAATATTAAATGGTAGAATTTTAGAGATTCCCAGAAATTGATCTCAATGATGGTTTAAATTACTCACAAGCAGTCTATACAGAGTATTGCATAAACCTTTACATACCAAACTGCTTTTATCTTAATTTTGACTGGTCCATAACTCTTTTGACCATCAAAATTACTAAACCATTTTATTAAATAGGTCTATACCTCCTACAATTAAGAGAAAATTCCATAGATTCTATTTATCATTTTTCCATATTTTTCTGATGCTTGAATTCTCTTGAATAAAGTCTCGAAGTTGTTATCTTATAAAATTCATAATAATCCTATTCTAGAGTTTTCTGTCATAAAATATTTTGATACTCTGCCAGCTAAGAGTAATATGTAATTTCATCAGGTTTCCATAAATTTTCTAAAGATATTTGGGCATTTTTGGCCTAAGGACATTTTGGTAATTTTGTCATTCATCTTAGGGGTATTATTGTCATTTTCAAAATGTCCAAGGGTATTTTTGTAAATTTCACCTTAAGGGTATTCTAGTAATTTCTACTTCAAGGAAAGAGTGATATAGTCATTTCTCTTTAAACATGTTTGTATCTAAATATCATCACACTTCCACATTTTAATTATAACTGTGAATATAATTTTGAGAATGTTACACTTTCTTTTATTGGATTTTGATGTTTCGGGAGCAAACATGATCGGTTTTGGGTGAAAGAATGAATGGGCATAGTTTTGGGATTTGAGAGAGAGAGAAAGCACAAAACAACGGCACAGTTTGCAGAAGAGAGAGAAAGAGAGGGAGAGAGAGAGAAATTTTTAGGTGTGAGATTTTCTCTCTTGCAAAGATTGTATTTATAGAGTTTTTGGAGGTTTATTTTTGAATTTCAAATATTAGCAATAGCTATTTCGAGTTTCAAGAGGATTAATTGCTTAGAAACAAGTTTGAAATTTAAATTTAAGATAAGATTGTCAGTTTAGATTTCCAAAAAATGTTGTAGCTTTTGCAGAAACGCTATAGATAATCAATTACACAAGCCTTGTAATTGATTATTTCAAGGCAAGCAAAGTTTTTGAAACACAATATAATCGATTAAAACAAAGTGTAATGGATTACTCCAGAGAGTTTTGTAAACTGATTCAGTTTTCAAACATTTAGTAATCGATTACCACATTGTGTAATTGATTATTCCAGAGAAAATTTAGTTCCGAAATATTTTCAAGCTTCATGTAATCAATTAATTCTCTAATGTAATCGATTACTCCAGAAATTTTATGTTTCTCGATTTAGTTAAAACATCAAGTAACCGATTAATTCGTCACAGTAATCAATTACTCCAACAAAATTTTGCTTCTAAAAAGCCTCTAAGCTTCAAATAATTGATTATTTCACACAGTAATTTATTATTCCAGTCAATTATGCAGATTGAATAGTGTTTTTCAGTAGGATTTGCAATTTCAATCATATTTGATACATGGGCAATTTTTCAGTGAATTATCATGTAGTAAGGAAAATTATCGTCATGCTAGCATATATTAGATTCATCAAGGATACCTAGAATGTTCCTAAGTGCATAGAATCTATCTCTAGCAAAGGATTTAGTGGATATATCAGCCAATTGATTATTTGTATCAACAAACTCAATTGAACAATTACCCTTTTGGATGTCATCTCTGAGGAAATGATGCCTTATCTCAATGTGCTTGGTCCTTGAGTGCATTATTGGATTCTTGGATATGTTGATAGCACTTGTGTTGTCACATAGCAAAGGTGTTTCCTTTAACTCTACACCAAAATATTGTAATTGTTGTTTCAACCATAAGCTTTGAGCACAACAGCTTCCAGCAGAGATGTACTCAGCCTCAACAGTTAATAAAGTAACACAAGATTTTTCTTGCAATGCCATGAGATTAGTGAGCTTCCCAATAAGTGGCATGTTCCACTAGTGCTTTTTCTGTCCAATTCTCACCCTACAAAATCAGAATCTGAGTATCCAATTATGTTTAGTAATGCACCTTTGGGATACCAAAGACCAACTCTTGGTGTTGATTTGAGATATTTGATGATTCTCTTGACTACTGTGAGGTGTGATTCTTTGGGATTTGCTTAATATCTTGCACACAAACACACACTTAACATGATGTCTGATCTACTTGCAGTCAAGTATAACAAATATCCAATCATTCCTTTGTATTTTGTCTCATCAACCTTCTTTCCTTTTTCATATGAATCAAGGTAGGTTGATGTTGCCATTGGAGTTGCAGCATCGTTGCTTTTCTTTATTTCAAACTTTTTGATCACTTCATAGCAGTATTTGGTTTTTCTTAGAAATGTCCCATTCTTCATTTGCTTCACTTGAAGTCCAAGAAAGAATGTTAACTCTCCCATCATAGACATTTCAAACTCATTTCTGCATTGAGGTAGAAAATTCCTTGCACAAAGATTGATTAGTTGAACCAGATATTATATCATCAACATATATTTGAACCAACAAGATGCCATTGCCATTTTTCTTGATGAACAAGGTTTTGTCCACTTGTCCTCTTATGAAGGATTGGCTAAGCAAGAAGTTGCTCAATCTTTCATACTAGGACCTAGGAGCTTGTTTTAAACGATAAAGAGTTTTTCTTAGTTTAAAAACATAGTTTAGATATTTAAAATCAACAAAACCAGGAGGTTGATCAACATAGATTTCCTCCTCAATATATCCATTTAGAAAAGCACTCTTTACATCTATTTGAAATAGTTTAAAATCCATCAAACAAGCATATGCAAGCAACAACCTCATGGCCTCTAACCTTGCTAGTAGAGCATAGGTTTCATCATAGTCTATGCCTTCGTCTTGGTTGTAACCTTTTACAACCAATGTAGCTTTATTTCTAACTATGATGCCACTTTCATCATATTTGTTTCTGAAAACCCACTTGCTGCCAATAGGCTTATGAGAAAAGGGTCTAGTAACAAGTTCCCAAACTTCATTTCTTGAACTGATTCAGTTCATCATGCATGGCAATCATTCAATGTTCGTCAAGCAAAGCTTGGTTAATGCTCTTAGATTCAATTTGTGAAACAAAAGCCATATCACAACATAGATTTCTTAGTTAGCATCTAGTAGAAACTCCCTTGGAAACTTCACCAATAATGTTGTCAAGGGAGAGGTCTCTTGTAGTTCTCCAATTCTTAGGCTTTTGGATAGGTGTTGACTGTTCTATTTCTATATTTGGTTCTTCCTTTTCTTTTTCTTTTGATCCATTAAATTGTATAAACTCTTCTATTGGACCTGCATCAATATCACACTTCTTTTCCACTTTGGAGGAGTTAGATTCATCACAAATAACATGTACAGATTCTTCCATGCACAAAGTTCATTTATTAAAGACTCTATATGCTTTACTTTGTAATGAATATCCAAGAAACATTGCTTCATCTGCTTTAGCATCAAATTTGCCAAGAGAATCTTTACCATTGTTCAAAACAAAACACTTGCAGCCAAATGCTCTTAAGTGAGAGATGTTTGGTTTTCTACCTTTGTATAGTTCATAAGGAGTTTTCTTTAAAATAGGCCTTACGAGTAATCTATTCAAAGTGTAGCAAATTGTACTCACCGCATCAACACAAAAATGTTTAGACAAATTTGTCTCATTAATAAGAGTTCTTGCTCCTTCTTCAAGGGATCTATTTTTCCTCTCCACAACACCATTTTGCTAGGGTGTTCTTGGAGCTGAAAAATTGTGGTTTATTCCATTTTCTTCACAAAACTTTTCAAAATACTCATTTTCGAATTCACCACCATGATCACTTCTTATTGAGATAATTTTGCATGCTTTTTCATTTTGAATGAACATGGCTAATTTTCTAAATGCCATGAAAGCATCACTCTTTGATCTTATGAACAAATTCCATGTGAATCTTGAATAATAATCAACAATAACAAGCCCATAAAAATTACCCCCTAAACTCATAGTTATAGAAGGACCAAATAAATCCATATGAAGCAATTCAAGGGGTCTTGAGGTAGAAACAAAGTTTTTATTTTGAACAGAAATCTTAGTTTGTTTCCCCTTTTGACAAGCATTACATAGTTTGTCCTTCTCAAACTTAAGTTTAGGTAAGCCAATGACTAAGTCTTTTCTAATAAGCTTGTTCATGTGATGCATGTTAATGTGACTAACTCTCCTATGCCATTGTCATGTTTCATTAACTTTACTTACTAGGCAACTAGTGTTGTGAATGAATGCCTGTTCTATAGAGAGCAAGCAGATATTACCTTTTCTTTTACCTACATGTATAACCTCACCAGTTTTACCATCACATATCAAACAACAATTGTCATTGAAGGAAACTTTGAATCCTTTATCACATAGTTGGCTTATGCTTAGGAGATTGTGCTTTAAACCTTCCACATAGAGAACATTTTTATCATGGCTTTAAAGCTATCTCCTATGTTTCCTTCTCTAACTATCTTCCCTTTGTTGTTGTCGCCATAAGTGACAAATCCTCCATCTTTTAGAGTAACATTTGTAAGCATGGATATGTCACCTGTCATGTGTCTAGAGCATTCGCTATCAAGGTACCATAATGATGATTTTTCTCTAAGACACACCTGCAACATTCAAATTAAGTGACAAAGAAAGGTACCCAATTTAGGTTGGGTCCATAGGGGTTAGTTGGTTTTCTTTTTTTCTTAGGGACCCAAATTCATTCACCATTAGGCACATAAAATCTTCTAGCATAGCACCTATGGGATGTATGACCTTTCTTCATGCAATGATTGCAAGTTATAGATTTTGATGCTCTTTCAAAATGAGTCAATTGATTATACTTTGATTTTGAAAAGCCTCTTTGATTCTTCTATTTTGGTGGTACAAACTTTGTATTTCCAAAAGGTTTTGCTCCATGTTTGTAATCCAAACCAGAAGTATCTCTAGCATACTTTTGTACACTTAGGATTTGATTTAAATTGCATGTTCCTCTATAAAGCCTTTTCAAAAGATCAACCAAATAAGAATTTTCTGAAAGTAATAACATATACTTTTCACCTTGACTCTTTTTGAAATCATCAAATTCCTTTTGTAAGATCTTGCATTTATCAACATTAGAAGAAGAAGTGGCACATACACACCCATTAGCTTTGTAGCTTGAAACAAGTTTTTCATTTTCTTTTTTCAAGTCACAAAGTTCAGTTTGCATTTATGCAAGTTTGGTGACATGCCATCTAAGATTACCTTTCAGCCTATTGTTGAATTGTGCAATCTTTTGAGCTTCTTCATGCATCACATGGAAAGCATCAACAATATGATCAAAATCAGAATTCACCTTTGATTCAACACTTGAGATGTAACACCTCGTTTTACTATCTTGTATTTTATTGATTTTGAATGAAATTTCTTTTCCACTTGCTTTAGAATTATCTTAGTTATAAATTTCATGGAAAATTCTTTTCTTCTTGCTTAGAATAATTCATACGAAAGGTACTAATCATCAATATTGTAACCGTGTTCGTTCGAAGTTCATAATAATTAAATTCAATCCATAATAAAGTCCATAATACAGTCCAAACTAATAAAATACAAACCATTTCTTAGTTCTATTACATAATACATATCACCAAAACAAATATCATAATTATTACAAAATATCTACATCAAAATAGCTTTCCAACATCTTCCACAAAATCCATCTGCTTGCTATGCTTTTACTGTTCCTCTGCTCGCCCAAATAAATTGAGGTCATTGCAGGTGCCAACCACAGACACAAAATATAAGGTGATTTTATGATAAACATAGTTCAAGTAAACATAGTTCAAGTCACACAATATATACAGCATACAGATAATCATACAACATCCCCATCATGTGATGCATGCTCATCTTCTTTATATGATGCATGATTCTCTCAAATTCTCATCAATTGGTACCAGAGTCAAGATAGCCCCAATCACTGGCACAGAACTTATCCATTCAGTCAGGGTAGGTCAACGTTGCAATAGGAAGGTCACCTCCATCCATGTGATCATCATGGTAGTGTGGTCCTCACTGCCACTACACCCCAAGCCCAGACTCCTTTTGTCTGAACACATGGACTCAGTTAAGCTATCTGACACACCTCCTCTTTAGGTAACATAGCTTAACCCCCGTCGGGCATATGCATATGAGACATGCATGATTGATTCTCTTTTTATCTCATATTCAGTTTTCAATATTAATCTTCCATTTAAATCTCATACGCTTAAACTTTCAATCATGAATCCAGTATAAAGCTTAAGATAATAAACATGTTCAAGGATTCATAGAACTGTTCAACACTATATATGAAACTTTGTTAAATAATACATAAAGCTTTAGTAAAGCATTCCATCATGCAACTACAATTCACATCAAACATTTTCTTAAAGGCAATCATAATACACAAGATTCAAGTTACCTAAACAATCACCTATCAAGCTAGATTCAAGTCACTTATTCAAACAATCATTTACTAAACAATCTTTATCTCTTTGAGGCATTTCATCGAACACATGGTATGCAAGACTTTGTTCTTTATAAAAACAATTGAAATTCTATACAACTTAACACAATTAATACATAACTATATTTAGCATAAACTCCCCGATACATACCTTTTTCTCCTCTTAAAGGCTTGATAACTTCTTCCTAACAGCCCCTAGTGTAATGTCTTGAATTTTAAGCATAGGATTAAGCTTGTGATTAAGAAACATAACCCAAGCATTAGGGTTCCTAAGAAGGAACTTCAGCCTGAGGCGTGGCGCGATCAGCGCCATAAACCGCGCGGTTGGTGCCATGAGAATATGAGTGGCGCGGATAGCGCCATTTTCCGCGTGGGTCGCGCGGGAAGTGCCTTGGAAATGCAGATTTCTCTGGTTTTTCACGCGGTTGGCGCCAGTGGTGGCGCGGGTGGCGCGATTGGTGCTCGTTGGCGCGATCGACGCCAGAGGTGGCGCGATCCGCGCGGGACTTTCGGGCAGCCTATATATAAAGCTCATTTGGACAAAAATGGAGGAGAGGAAGAGAGAGAAACGGCCATTAATGAGCCCAAGAGCTTTATACCTTCTCTATACTTCATCCAAACACCTCTGACCCAACTGAGAAAGTGTTCAGAGCCTCGAGATAAGCTAGATACCCAACTTTATTCTCAAAAAGAGGCGGGAAACAGCGAGATCGAGTTTGCTCAGAGCGTCCATGGAATCGAAGAACCAGGACCAGAGGAGGCCTTGTTTGAGTAATCTGCCTTAGGGAAAGTGATTCCCTGGTGTGTCTTAACTGTACAGAGGTAAGAAACTCGAGCTCTAGCGGTTGTTTCTGTGTACTGGATTTTGGATATCTTGAGAAGTGTTTTGGAGGTGTTAGAGCCGTATTAGGCTTGGGCTCTATAGAGTTTTATGCTCAGAGGGTTGTTCTGAGGAAGTTAGAGCCTTGAATCATCGTTATTGATGAAGTTTGATTTTGGCTCTGAGTATGTATGAGCAGAGATAAAAGGCTAGTGATATGGCTATTATGAACCTTAGGGCAGTTGACAAAGTTGCTCATGAGATAGTATAGATGTTGATTTTCAGCTGAAAGGGGGTTCATATTGGCTGCTTGAATTAAGAAGGCTAAAGCAGGGATATGCTTTATGTTAGCCTGATCAGAGTCTTAGTGGAGACTCTATAGCCTTGTACAGGCTGAGAGGGATCTTGTTGAGGGTCTGAGAATCACTTGTACAGTGGTTTGTTATATGTATATAGAAAGGATGATAGTTTCCTTTCGCTTGAACGGCTTAGAACCGTATTTGATGAGTTATGTGCTTGTTCTTATGTAGGACGTGAGCTTGATAGCTCGGGTGGTGTTGACCACGAGGCCGGGAGAGCCGGTGATCTGTCTAGAGCAGGTAAGCTCTTGGTTCTTGTTTGTGTATCCTTTGCTGTGTTCCACCATTCACCAAATGGGGTGATGGTTCTGATATGCGTGTATGCATGTATAATGACTGTTGAACGATGATCTGATCCCTATGAGAGGGAAATTGATGTGATTGCTTGCTAATGCACATACTGAACCCTGAGATGGGGAAATTGATATGTATGGCTATGAGTTGCTTGATTTGTAGCATGCTTGGTTGAATATGAAACTTGAAAATGCATGTTGTGCTTGACTAGTATCCTATTGTAGTAGGATAGATGACTTGAGATTAAGAAAGATCTGGTGAGAGATGTGCCTGTGATATAGAGGTAGCCTCCTGCAGGGAGATGTTCCTATATACACAGAGGTAGCCTCCTCAGGCAATTGTCTTGTGATAGAGGATGAGATGTTCCTGTGATATATAGATGAAGCCTCGTGAGTAGAGATGTACCTATATATACAGAGGTAGCCTCACCAGAAGGAGATGTACCTGATATATAGATGAAGCCTCGTGATAGAGATGTTCCTATATATTCAGAGGGAGCCTCCGATAGGTATATACAGGCAGGAGATGTTCCTAGTATATAGAAGTAGCCTCCCAGGGTGGAGATGTTCCTATATACCTAGATGTAGCCTCTGCATGGCAGTTATGAATATGATAAGTGGCTGTATGCCACGATTATACCTGATTTTGGTAGATGGATGTGTATTGAGATGACTTATGATAGATAAATGATTGACCACTATGATTATGTGCTGTATATATATATATATATATATATATATATATATATATATATATATATAGTCAGTGAACCAGGGGAAGGAAATACCTTCAAGATCCCTAAGTTTACTGGGATTTTATATCTCACCCCTGGTGTGGGGCTTATGTTTTGCAGGTGATTCCTCAGGAGGAGCAGATAGGTCCCAAGGCAAGAAGCCTATGCAGGGATAGCTGCTACTTGTAAACCTTAGGCTTAGAGGACATGAGCATGTGGCTCTGATGTTTTGTATTTGCCTTTGGTTTTGATGTTGCTGTACCCTGAGGGGATATTTGTACAGTTTTGTACTTGTACAGAGATTTTATGTATATTCACCATACTATCATGTACAGTGTATGATGATGACATTTGATGATGTCACTTTTAGTATATGCTTCCAAACTGCTTAAACTCTGATTGATTATATGTTTGATTGTGGATTATGTTTGGTAATGACCCTGATGATTGAGGGGGCGTTACACCTAGATCCCACGTGAACTTCAAGATGCTAGGGTTTGTGTTATACTTTTATTCTTTGAAAGTGGAAGGGTGAAAAGATGTAGAATTTGGAAAATGAAAAGATGAAAGGAATATGAGAAGTGTTGCACGTACATTTCCTTGGAAAAGCTTGAGTTTTTTGGGTCCACTCACTCCTTTATATAGTGTTGAATTTGCTACAAAAATCTCCTAGGTCATTATGACCTTGCTTTCCAAGTGGTTTAATCTTAATGGCTATTGAATTTTCACCATACAAGTGTCCTATTTCTTGAAAGTTCTCAAGCATTCTCCTTCCTTCTTGTATTGTACGTGGAATGGCTAAGCTTTTAGGGAAAAATCTTCACTTCCTTCTTGTATTTTCGTGGAATAGCTTGCCAAGAAAGATTTTTATGTTTTCTTTTCATTCTTCAATTTATCCAAAACCCGTTTTACTAAAATTCTAATTCTGGATTCGTTAACCTTTGGATCTCTTTCAAATTTTAAAGGTACATTACTATCCCACATATATAACTTTTGACCGTTGGGATTGTTGAAATAATGTCTAGAGATGTCCACGTTTCTACCAAAGGAGACAAGAGAATATTTGCTTCAAAAAATCTTCTTAGGCTAATCCTACACCATACAAGTGTCTTGACACTTGTTTCCATCCCATGGCTCCCTTTACAAGTGGCTTATCTTGAAAGTTCTTGCCTATTCCACTCCATTTATTCACGTGGACTTGCAGGCTTAGGGGAAAGAATGCAATTTTTCTTTAAAACTTCAAAGTTGTCACTTTGTAAATTCCATAGAAATTTTATTCTAAGGTGCCTTGTCCCAAAATATCTTAATAATCTGCTATCTAAGAGTATTCTTGTAATTTCATCAAGTTCTCACAGAATCCCTAAGAATATCTGATCATTTCGAGACTGAAGGGTATTATGGTAAATTCATCCTTCATCCTAGGGGCATAATTGTCATTTCCATCATAGAAATATCTATTCAAAATATCAAAGGGTATTCTCGTTATTTCCAAAATATCCAAGGGCATTTATGTAAGTTTCCACCTTAAAATATCTTTCTAAAATATCTAGGACACTTTTGTAATTCTCAAAAATATCCAAGGGCATTATCGTCCTTTTACCCTCAAGGGCATTTTTGTCATTTTTAATTTACGATAAGGGTAATATGGTCATTTTTCCCCCAAACATTTCCGTAATGTCTCTAATTGATATTTTGCCCACATAATCAAATCTTCCCTAATTTAAGACTTTCATAAATATCTATTGAACTATAGTTATGGAAATTTTGGGGTGTTACATGAGAAATCTTCATCTTCACTAATTGTGGAAGTGAAACAAACATTTGCTTCTTTATTCTCAAATGTTGATCCAGCAATTGTTGAATCATTGTCTTCCCATGCTATGTATGCCTTATTTGGCTTTCCTTCTTTCTTTGTCTTTTTCTCACCTAATTGCTTCTTCAAAAAGATTGGACATTCAGATTTAATTGGTCAGGCTTACCATATTCAAAGCAAGTGAAGTTGGTGTTGTTGTTGTTGTTGTTGTCATTTCTTATGTTGAACTTTGACAGCTTTTTGTTTTTGTTCCTCCTCATGAACTTGCTGAATTTTTTGACTATTAGGTTCATGTGTTCATCACTTTCATCTTCGCTTGAGTCTTCTTCCTTTTCCATATTAGATGATGCAGTTTTCAAGGCTATACTCGTGTTTCTTTTCTGCATCTTCTACATGTGTTAGTTGTGACATTTCAAGTTCATACTTAAGAAGCTTACCAAAAAGTACAGCCATGAACATCTTAGATAGATCTTTTGATTCCTTGATTGTTGTCACCTTTGGTTGCCAAGGTTTTGTAAGACACTTCAAGATTTTAATGTTCAATTCTTCAACATCAAATATCTTTCCAAGACCAAGAAGATGATTTACAATGTGAGTGAATCTTGTTTGGAGCTGAGATATGTTTTTAGTGGTGCTCATCTTGAACATTTCATACTCATGACTCAAGGCATGCTTCCTTGATCTTCTTACTTCATATGTCCCTTCATGAGTGACTTCCAACATCTCCCACATCTTTGCGTTTTTACTCCTAACAGTTCTAAAAAATTCATCAGAAGAAAGTGTCGAAGTAATCATGTTTTTAGCTTTAAAATCATACTGAACAACTTTTCTTTCTGCATCTGTCATCTCATCTCACTCCTTGAGAATCCTTTCATTATTAATAGTTTTTGTAGGAATCAAATGACCTTTTTCTATTGCATTCCAAGCACTGGGGTCATTTGATTGAATGAAAATTTGCATTCTATTTTTCCAAAAACTGAAATGCTCTCCTTCAAACATCGGAGGACGATTGAGGGAGGCACCCTCCTTGAAGGTAATTTGTGTGATATTCATTTTCTTTAAAAAAGATAGTGATCTTGAATAACACTCAAGAACGAGCTCTTGATACCAATTGAAAACAATATGAACACACACAATTAACCAAGAGGGGGGTCAATTGGTTAAAACAGGGACTTTAAAAATTTCTTTGAAAACTAGCAGCGGATTAAAGATCGTATTACAAGTACACCAATTTTAAAACTGAAACTTTTAATCAATCAAGATTCACCCTTCACTTCAAGCAATAGCAGAAAATCTATCAGATGATCTCGAAAAGATTATCCACAAGATAAGAAAATTAAGACAGCAAGATGAGAATTAAGAGAACACCAAATCTATACTGCTTCTCTCCTCAAAAGAGAAGCTACATCCAATTTCTTCTAACCAAACCTTGGCTAAAGTTCCACTATATCAAAATCTTTTCTTTACAAGCTTACAAGTGATCACCCTTTATCAACCCTAGATAAAGAACTGAAATTTAAACTCCCTTCAGACTTTAATGATCAAGAATTAGAGAACCCTTCTCTATTCTTCCCTCTAGAGAACCCTACTCTATAAAAGTTTTAAGGAACCTCTTACAAAATAGGAACGTACAAGAATCAAAAGTAACAAATGAATTATTGCAAGAGTTTAAGAGAGATACAACCTTATGCTCCTCAGAATGTGAGTGAATGAATTTACCAAACAGAAATCAGATTGAAAAGAATGAAATCTTGAAATTAGCTCTCCATGAAAACTCTTGTTAAATCTTGTCCAAAACAATTTGATCAATGATGCATGTGTTTCTTGGTTTTGGAACATGATCTATGTATCTTAGTATATCGTTTCTCAGAATCAGAGGGCTTTTGAAAGTGATGGAAAATTTGAATTATTAAGTTCTACGTAAATCAAAAGACCCAATAGCTTTTTATAGAAAATTGTTTTAACTGAATGTAATCGATTAAATCGTCCATGTAATCGCTTATTTTCACTTAAGTAATCAATTAATATCCTATTTAATTGATTAAAGTGTTCTTAGTTCTTCCTGGAAAAGATATATGAGCAATGTAATCTATTAAAACGACTTGTAATTGATTATTACAGACAGACTGTGTTTCAAAACTTGCTAATGTAATTGATTATGATTAGATGGTAATCGATTAACCCAAGGAGACATATTCTGTGTATTGTACTATGTAATCGATTACCATATCCTTGTAATTGATTTATTAGTTCTTTATGGCTTAAGTAATAGATTACCAATGCTGGTAATCAGTTAAAGTCAGTGCACAATGTGATTTTCCAAAACTTAACCATGAGAAATTTGCTTCTTTATGAAAACATGAAAACCTTTATGCTTTTCACAAATCATGTATGCATGCTATGATCACGTTTATGCAATGCAAGGGATCATAAGATGAGGCTCTTAAACAACTTAACAAATTACAAATGTCTTCAATTGAATGGCATGTAAAAAGCTAAACTTTATTTAAGACACATACATGGCTTCATCATGTTTATGCTAGTATAAATGGCTTGATCCTCTTCCAGCTCCCCCTGTATCTAACAATTTGGGTATGCTTTGTTTTTTAAAATCCTTTGTGATTCATCTATTTTGGAGGTATAAACTTGGTCTTTCCAAAAGGTTTTGTTCTATGTTTGTAACCCAATCCAGATGTATCTCCAGCATACTTTTGTAAACATAGAATTTGATCTAAATTGCACTTTCCTCTATAAAGTCTTTTCAAAAGATCAACCAAGTAAGAATTTTTTGAAAGCAATAACATATATTTTTCATATTGACTCCTTTTGAAATCATCAAACTCTTTTTGTAAAGCTTTGCATTTATCTACATTTGATGAAGAAGAGGCACACACATACCCATTAGCTTTGTAGCTTGAATCAAGTTTCTCATTTCTTCTTTCAAGTTACAAAGTTCAGCTTGCATTGAAGCAAGTTTAGTGGTATGCAATTTAAGGTTACCTTTTAGCTTATTGTTGGATATTGAAAGTTTTTTAGCCTCCTTATGCATCTCATTAAAAGCATCAATAAGTTGATCAAGTTCAGGATTTACTTCTGATTCAACACTTGAGAATTCTTCATCTTCATCAATTGTTGATGTTAGACATACATTTGCTTCTTCATTCTCACTAGAAGATTCAGAAGTTATTGATGCATTTTTTTCCCATGCAATGTAGGTTTTCTTTGGTTTTCCTTCTTTATTTGCTTTCTTCTCACCTAACTGCTTCTTTAAAAATATAGGACATTCAAATTTAATATGGCCTTGCTTACCAAATTCAAAGCAGTTGTAGTTGTTGTTGTTGTTGTTGTCACTCCTTTTGTTGAACTTTGTGAACTTTCTGTTCGTGTTCTTCTTCATGAATTTCTGAATCTTTTGACTATTAGGTTCAGATTCTCATCACCTTCATCTTCACTTGAGTCTTCTTCTTTTTCCACATTTGAGGATGCAGCTTTCAAGGCAATACTCTTTTGTTTCTTGTCTATGTAACATCCTCAAAAGTGCCCAAAATTATATTATAAGTTATATTTATGATTGAATTATGGAAGTAAGATTATAGTTGGATACAAGAAAAATAGGATAAATTTTATTTGAACTTAAGTGCCCAAAATTTCCATTTATGCCACCTGAATTGAAAAATTTATTTCTCTCTCAATTCTTATCCAAATTAAGTGTATGATATATGAAATTAAAGATCAAGATGTCTACTACAACATATTAAAATTTTGGAAAATATAGTTTGTGTACTACTTACAGTAATTAAAACATTAAGAGATGACAGTGTGGAATTTTTCAGCTTGCTAGCAGTTTTGAAGTCTAGATTAAAAATGCTATAGCTAGAGTTTTATAACTCCAAATGAGGCATGTGATACCTTGTTAGAAATCTTTGGAAGTATAGTTTAACATACTAAAATATGAGGATTTATGGCCTAGTATATTGGTACAGAATAAACAACGAGTGAACCTCATCTAGTTAAGTGTATCTAGCCCTTTGGACCATTTGGATTGGGCACAATTAAAAATGCTATTTAGAAGTGTATTCACATGCCACATCCATGAAATAAGCTTGGCTAAGTGAACTAATAGGAAGAAAAGTTTGGTAAAACAAAGTCAATGGTAAGTCAATGAAGATAAGCTTTTTGAACCAACCTTTCTAGGTGGCCTTCAGGGTGGAAAGCAAGCATTAAATGAGGGAATCTTGCTTTCCACATATTTCAACCAAATATTTTAGAACCAATCACAGTTAGTCATTTGTACCTAGCTTTCCACATAACCACATGGTCATTAATGAAGGGAATCTATCCTTAAACATTAAAATATTGGTGTAACTATGATATTTGTATGTTTTTATGAATTTTGGCTATATGTGTAGCTGTAGAAATTTGACAAAGGACATCAAGATTTCCAGCCAATTCCACGTACAAGGCCAGCTGCTCCCAAGTTTATAATTAAAAGAATCTTGGCAAAGAAAAATCAAGTTAAGATAAAGCTTAAGTCATAAAATCTTCTAAGGTTAATGATTACCTAGTTAGATTCTAACTAAACTAACTTCTAAACCATTTTTTTAGTCCAACTAAAACCTTAAATCTAAACCAATTAACATAGTATAAATTGCTAGGCTGCTCCAAGTTTTTTTTCATAAACCACTAGCACTAAAACTCATCCCATGGTTACTTGTTTCCTTACACCTAGCTTTTCATTTCTTATCTTCTCTTATTACTTTCAAACCATAGCTTCACCTCTACATCAAATTTTCTTCTTTTCAATACTTCATTCCTTAGAGGATCTCCAAGAGAATCAACCACTTAATCAATTGCAAATCCAAATCCAATTGAGGTAGGCTAGGCTTCAATCTTTAGTTAAGCATTTGTTTGGTTTAACCTATATGCTTAATTGGGAAGATTTATGGTTATTATTTAGGTTGGAAATTCATGTTATTTGAAGGTTATTTTATGATATGGAAATGTTGAATTAAACCATAGGATAGGTGATGATTTATAGGTTGAAATATTGGTGATGTTTGGAAGTATATTTGGTGATCTTTAGAAGTGATTCTGATGATATTTTGGTTGTTTGTTCATAGTTTTATTATGGTACTGTTTTGAATTAATTTTTAGAAGTAGAGGTTGAATGGTATGTAGATAAATGCTTCAAATGCTTGAGTAATTAAATTTGAGGATGAAGTAGTAAGGTGGTAGGTGAAAGGAGATTAAAATGCATACTAGCTTATAATTTTCTTGTGAAAGTTTAAAGGAGTTAGAAATTATTTGAAAGATATATTGTGGTTTATTAGTTAGAGTACTAACATGATTTGTTGGTAGCCTGAAGATATTAAATTTTCATGCCTAAGTTGGTATAATTTTGCCTGAACAAGGTATGGTGGTTTAACCATACTTGTGGTACGTATGATGTTATGACAACAACATTTTTTTTCCATAAGGTGGTATGTATTTTGCTTATGGATTTTATTATGAATGGATTTTGATTGATGATATGTTGATTTATGTTTCCAAGTCCACTACGAGATTTATGAAACAAAATTTGATACTACATACAGTACGATATGTAGTGACCAGGTGCAAATACATGGAATAAATCATGCATGTTTGCATAAGATGATCGCAGCGTCTACATCTAGTACGAGGTGTAGCTACATACAGTACGATATGTAGAGGCCATGTGCAGCCTGGAAAAATCATTTTATGCATTCATATAGTTTGCATAATTATTTTATGATGATTTACTAACGTACTAACGTATTTTGGTGGTTTAGTTTTGCCTACTGAGAAATTTTATTTCTCACTAGATTTGTTTCATTTTTTTTATAGATGGCAATAGTGGTCAATTTCATTGACGCCTTGGACTGATGGTGGTACAAAGATAAAGAATTGTCTCTAGGAAATGAATGATGAAAGTGTTGTAGTATCTTTATATTTCGTTGTGAATGACTTTTGTACAAGGACTTTGTGTTGGCTATGAGGAAGATGAAGATATGAAATCAAGAAGAATGAAGAATGCAAGTTTTGATGTTTTACATGCCCACTCAATTGATGGCATTTGTAATTTCTTGCTTAAGCTTGGTTCAAGTGGTTAAAGCCTCATAATCCTCACTAATCTTGATTAATTCATGCATTCATACATACATTTAATCATGTTTAATGATATGGTAATAAGTATTTAGATGTAAAGTCATAAATGCAATTAGATTTATATAAAAATTGTATTTCATTATTTTAATCGATTACATATATGATATAATCGATTAAATGCATGTGAATGGATCTACATATTGCCTTATGAATATTTTAATCGATTAACATTGATTTGTAATCAATTAAATGTGCTTAACCCTAAAATAGACGTGCTCTGTGACAATTACTTCACGGAATAATCAATTATCTGAGTCTCTGCATATTTTACAAATGCATTTTCATCTGGTTTAATCGATTACCAGATATACGTAATTGATTAAATATGCATTAATGTGTTTTTAACATTGTCTGTGTTAATCGATTATTTGGGAATTTAATCAATTACACATGTGTATTAAAAAACTCAGATCATCTAGAATAATCGATTACCAGCTGGCCTTGTTCTTCACATTTTTCCAGATTCCTGATGTTCACTTTAATCGATTATCTGGTTAAAATAATCGATTACATCAGTTAAAATAATCGATTACCTTGACGAAATAATCGATTATAGTTAGTTAAGTCTGTTTTTTTATTAATAGAATAGCTTGCACTGAGTTTGCATATCAAGTATTTTGTGAAATATCCGTACAAGCCTTGAGAAAAATACTTTCTAGGGTTTCACAAAAGAAAAAAAGAGAAGAGAAAATCAAAGATGCTAAGAGTCATGGAGTTTTACATGATTTGTTAGTCATTATTCACATGATGTGAAGAGTTGTTCAAGCTTTCTGGTTAAAGAAGTCATCAAGAAAGAGTATTTGCAAACATTCTCAGTTTGGTTAGATCATTCATTTCATTGAATTTACTGAGGATTATGAGGTGATATCTTTCTTGAACTATAAGCTTGGTTATTTTTGTTTGATATTTGTGTTGTATTTGTGTTGAATGTTCTTATAACAAATTGTAATCTTTAAAGCTTTTTCTAGAAGGGTTTCTAGAGGGTAGAATAGAGAGGGGATCTCTAGTTCTTGATCTTTTGAAAAGTCTAAAGGTTTAGATTTTGAATTTTACCTAGGAAGGGTAAAAGAGATCATTGTAAGCTTGTAAAGAACTTATATTTGTTATAGTGGAACTCTGACCAAGGTTTGGTTAAAAGAAAATTGGATGTAGCCTCCGGGGTTGAGAAGCGAACTAGTATAAATCTTGTGTGTTTGAATATTTTTGTATATGTTCATAATATTCTTGAAGTATTAGTTTTGTTTATATCACAAGATTGGTCACAGCACAAGAGAGATTTGGTTGGTGAAGGTGAAGAAAATTGTTTTCTTAATTGTTTTTAAAGATACGATCCTTCCTGAAAGTCTTCCGCTGTAATATTTTTGAATTGAAAATATAAAAACTCTGAGGAAAAACCAATTCACCCCTCTTCTTGGTTATTTGCATAAGTGTTCATTATATTTTCAATTAGCATCAAGAGCTGGTTCTTGTAATTTGCTCAAGATCTTTTTAAAAATCCTTGACAATGAATACTAATAAAATAACTTTCAAAGAGGGAGCCTCATTGAATAGACCACCTTTATTTGAAGGGGAACATTTTAACTTCTGGAAGAATATAATGCAAATCTTCATCCAATCAAATGACTCGGGTGCTTGAAATTGTATTGAGAAAGGTCCTTTCATTCCTACCAAGATTGTTGATGGCAAAACAATACCAAAAGAATGGGATGAAATGTCAGAAATAGAAAAGAAAATGGTTCAATATGATTTCAAAGCAAAAAATATGATAACTTCTGCTTTATCTACTGATGAATTTTTCAGGACTATTAGGTGCAAAAGTGCCAAAGAAATGTGGGAATTACTTGAAGTTACACATGAAGGTACTGATGATGTGAGAAGATCAAGGAAGCACACTCTCATTCATGAATATGAAATGTTCAAGATGAGAGATGATGAGAACATCTCACAACTTTAAACTAGATTCACCCACATTGTGAATCACTTGCTTGGACTAGGAAAAACTTTTGATGTAGAAGAGCTGAACATCAAAATTCTCAAATGTCTAAGAAGGGATTGGCAACCTAAAGTCAGAGCCATTAAAGAATCAAAAGATCTATCAAAGATGTCAATGGCAGCTATGTTTAGTAAGCTTTTAGAATATGAGCTTGAATTATCTCAGCTAACTAATGGTGAAGATGCAGATAAAAAGCATACGAGCATTGCATTAAAAGTTGCACCTTCAAAGATAGAAAAAGATGATAGTTCAAGTGAAGATGATGATGATGAGAATATGATGAATCTCACTGTAAAAAAAATTTCCAAATTTCTAAGGAAGAATAAGAGCAGAAAAACAACCATTTCAAAAGAAAAGAAATGACAACACCAACAAGAACAACAACTTCTCCTTAATCACTTGCTTTGAATGTGGAAAGTAAGGTCATATAAAGTCAGATTGTCCCACATTATCAAAGAAGCCACAAGTTGAAAAGAGATCTAAAAGGGAAGGAAAGCCTAGAAAGGCTTACATTGCTTGGGAGGATAATGAATCAACAAGTTCTGAATCCTCTTCAGAAAAAGAAGTTGAAGCTCACCTATGCCTTACATCTACCATTAATGAAGAAGATGATTCATCAAGTACAGAATCAGAGGTAAATTCTGAATTTGAAAATGTAGTTGATTCTTTTCATGAGATGCATTTAGAAGCTCAAAAACTGGCAAAGGCAAACAACAAGCTTAAGAGTGATCTAAGATGGAATGTATCCAAGCTTGCTGAATTGCAAGAAGAGCTTTGTAAATTGAAAGAAGATCATGATAAGCTTCTCTCAAGTTACAAAGA
Source organism: Glycine tomentella (assembly GCA_007407185.1). Taxonomy (NCBI): domain Eukaryota; kingdom Viridiplantae; phylum Streptophyta; class Magnoliopsida; order Fabales; family Fabaceae; genus Glycine; species Glycine tomentella. The sequence continues at coordinate 3,797 of PYAF01000500.1, read as the reverse complement.
GAAAGGACGTACATGTTCCTTAGCCAACTCTAAGGTTGATTAATACCATGAATTGCAAAAAGAATTTGATGATTATAAGTTGAGTAAAGGAAAAGAAAACATGTGCTTACTAACTGAAAAGAGCTATTTGGTTGATTTGCTAAGAAAATATTACAAAGGCAAATGCAACTTAGATGAGTTACTAAGTGTGCAAAAATTTGCTGGTGATACTTATGGATTGGGATATAAACATGGAGCTAGAACCCAAAATAAACTTGTGTTTGTACCACCAAAACATAAATATCATATGCAGCATAATCAATCAAATACCTATAAAAGATTTACTCAAGCTAGAACATCAAAATCTCTTACTTGCAATTATTGTATGCTTAAAGGTCACACATTATACAAGTGTTTTGCTAGAAGATTTTATGTTCCTAATGATGAATCTATATGGGTTGAGAAAAGAAAGAAAGCAACTAACCCCTTTGTACCCAACTTAAATTGGGGACCCTATTTCTCTCTTTGATTTGATTTGTGCAAATGTGTCTTAGAGCAAAATCTTCAATTTGGTACCTAGATAGTGGATGCTCTAGACACATGACAGGAGACATATCCATGCTAACTGATGTTGTACTTGAAGAAAAAGGATATGTTACATATGGGGACAATAACAAAGGCAGAATAATTGGGCAAGGCAATATTGGAGACAGCTTGTAACACCCTGAAATTTTGATAAATTGAAAATCGATGTTTGATGTGATTGTTGTGTTATTTGATTGTTTGGTGAGTTTGTATTATTTGAATGATCGTTGTGTAAATTATCATTATGCTATTGCTTGGTGTAGATGTCAAGTTATATGGAGTTTGTTTGAGTTGCGTTGAATTGTGTGATTCTGAATTTGACCCGAAAACCTATTTTAGTAAAATCATCATTCTAGATTGGTTAACCGTTGGATCTCTTTCCAATTTTATAGTTAGCTTTCTAACCCATATATCTAACTTTTAACCGTTGGGATTTTTAAAAAAATGTCTGTAACATGAGAAATGCATTTTTCACTGAAGCAAAAAATTCTAGAATTTGGGTAGCTCTCCCAGGCGAGTTTTACAGGCAATATTTTGTCGCCTGGGCAAGTGGAGGCGGTGCTGAATACGTTTTTAAGCTTCCATAAGCCTTCCCTAACCTCCCTCCACCCTCCTCCACTACCCACAGCCACCAGAGACAACCACGGGCCGTCGTTGCTTGCCACGAGACCTCGGCACAGAGAAGAACCTTTTAATCGGAGCGGAATCTTCGAAACTCTTCTCGAAGTTTTGGTAGAGAACAAAGCTCCCAATCCTCCTTTCTTGGTTTCCTTGAGAGCTCCGCATTTGGGCCAAAGCATGTGAACTTGAGAGATCCCAAAATGACGTTTCAAGGAGCTAACGAAGGGATATGGATAGGTAAGGGGAGTTTATTATTTAGTTATAGTTTTGATACCATAGTTGGGGGCCAGGGAGTCCAACTATGAAGATAACTGCCTGTCCCTGCTGTGTGCTGGTTTTCAAGAAAAACTAAGTTTTTAACTAATGGGATGCGATGTATTTATGATTGATATGTGTTTGTTCTTGTGTGTGCTTGTTTTCTAGAAAAAAAAATATTTCTAACTAATGGGATGCGATGATTTGGCTTGTTGATGGATAAACTGTGAATAATATTGTCGTTGTAATGATTGGATTTTTGGAAAAAGTCTTAATTACAGAGGAGACTCTGCCCAAAATTTTATAATATGTTTTCCTATTTAATTCTTTATTAAATTTTTAAATGGGCATAAAAGTGTGTTTTATATATTGCAGTCCTCCTCTTTAATTTAGAATTCTCCTAAAAATATCAGTCTTGTGATATGATGAATTGTGAATGTATGAAATTTGGATTGTCTGAAGACCTGGGGAATGTGAATCTCAGGCATATGTATTATGTATAGATGTGAAATATGATTGCTTGTGATAGCGTTAATGATATTGAAATTGAGATGTGATTAATGTAATTGATGATGTTGAAATGAGATAGTGTTGACATGGTTGATGATGTTGAAATGAGATAATATTGATATGCATTATGATGATATTAAGATGATATGATGTTGAGGTTGATAATGACATTGATGAGAGATAATGTTGATGTGAACAATGTCATTGTGTGTGGATATACATGGATACCCATGGGGGGTGTATGATGGGTTACCCTTGCGAGGAAGGATTTGTTCCTAGTCAGGCCATACATTGATGGTGCCTATGGTTGTATGCGGTATATGTCCATGTGTGGTGCATTGACTAGTTGGATAACCTTGCGAGGGTGGCTTCACGAATTTTTAGCATCCCAAGAGAGAAAGGGATTTTTTAAAATTGCGGTGCCTAGCTATCCATGGTCAGTGTATCGGTAGTGTTGTGTATGTACATGGGGGTGCATGACTGGATAACCTTGCGAGGGTGGGTTTACGAATTTTAAGCATCCCAAGAGAGAAAAGGGATTGTTTAAAATTTCAGTCCCTATCTATCCATGGTCATTGCATTGATGGTGCCCATGTTCATACTTCATATTTCATGGATGGAAATAGAATGGTGGCAGTAAGTACGGGGGTACTAGGGGGCATCACTCTGTTTGGAACTCCCTTGTGACTCGGGGCTGATCACCATGAGGGGGGAACGACCAGTGCACGACAGGGTGACCTCGACGAGATACATGCATCATTTTCCTGAGAGAGGCTATTTCCATGAGGATGGTATCACATTGCATGCTAAGTGATGAGTCAGATGCATACATCATTCTGAACATGATTGTTTGAGTTGTGGAATGCATTGGATGATTGCTTTGTTGAATGTGTAATGGAATGATGGGTTTGTCGAGTGTGTATTGGACTGATGGACTTATGGTAATGATAGTGGTTGTTAATGTTGTTTCCTTTCCAATTGTTGTTATCTGATGCTTGTTGGTTTTATATAATAAACTCACCCTTGCATTTGTTGTGCCGTGTGGTTGGTACCTGTGATGATCGTGCACTTTCGTTCGTGGGAGCAGATGAGCAGCAGTAGGTGACCTTGGAGAGATATCTTCTTTTTGTTGGAGCCGCCACACCCATGTAATGATGTTGGAACTCTTTTTGGAAGAGTTGTGTTTTGTTAATTAACTCTTTCATAGTTAGTCCCTTAATCCTTTTTGTATACATGTATATTTTGAATTGTAATTACATGTAAAACTAAAGTAAGTTCTAAACATGTGAATGATGAGTACTGATATAGTATATGTATACATATGTATTTAATCATTGTACTTGTATCTTGTGTATGATGTGTAACGACCTAAATTTCTACTTATTCTTTATTAATTTTATTCTTACTTAAAGATAAATTTTCTAAGAAACGAATAATAGTAAAGATTTTAAAGCGTAAAAAATTTGCAAAGGATTTGCTACTCGTATACATAGCCAATGTCTCTGATACAAAAGTTTAGATAATACAAGTACACTACTTTCTCAAAATCCAGCATATTACATAGTTTCGTTTATATTTCTTCACTACTCCAAGGCTTCACGGAACCTGTCCATCATTGTCATATAAAAAAAAAACATGAAACAATTTGGGTGAGAAATAAATTTCTCAGTAGGCAAAGCTAAATCCCGACCCTATTATTAGGTTAGTAAAATCATAAAAATCAAACACATCCACAAGCAATATGCAAACTATATGAATGCATGAGATGAACTATCCCAGGGCAAATGGCTCCCACATATCGTACTGTATGTGGCCACGCTGAGCGTGGTCGCTGCTATAGTCTTACG
>PYAF01000499.1:102662-118623 GCA_007407185.1 Glycine tomentella | reverse complement strand
ACTTAGGAAGTAAAGTTTTTGGAAAAATAAAGTTACATAATTAATAATCGATTACAAGAATAGTGACATCGATTATTTTGTTCTTAGTGCCCTTTAGAAAAACAAAGTATGATCATTGTAATCGATTACATATCGGTTTAATCGATTACTAAGGCTTTTTATGTAAAATGGAACTCTCTGTCTTAATCGATTACATAGATTTGGTAATTGATTACAAGCCTATGCATATAGACTTAGAAAAATCACAATCGCTCTGTCTTAATCGATTACACATCGTGATAATCGATTACAAAGGATCACATGCATAATAGAAGAATTACAGCTCACTGTCTTAATCGATTACATATTGTATTAATCGATTACTAAGCTCATTTAGAATACATGTCTGACTGGTTTAATCGACTACTTCACGGAATAATCGATTATATTGTTCATAGCCTAAACCCAGAAACTATTAAGAGCATTTTTAATCGATTACAGTCTTGATTTAATCGATTACAAATGGTAAATAATCGATAACAGGAGCGTGTTTAATCGATTATTTTCAGTTAGAAATCTGTTATAAATAGAACCCACTTCTCTGAAGTTTGTAACTTTTGAAAATACGTATTCTGAGCTTTCACAAACATTCTGAGCTTTCATTAGTGAGTTTCTCTGAGTTCTAAACACACTTAGCTTCACAAAATTCATATGGGTTTTTGATTCAAGAAGGTGAAGCCTCATTCATTCAAAGCATAAGGAAAGGACTGCATATGTGTTAGTAATCTGTCATTTAACCTGAGAATCATTCATTGTGCATTCATTCTTGGATTATCAGGTGATATCTTTTCTTATTCTTTGATGGTGTAATCTGTTCTTTGAATTTTGTAAAGAATAGTCTATTGTAATTGAGTTTCTTGCAAGTGTGAGATAGGGTTTCTCTAAAAGACAGCTGAGTAGTGTTCTCAGTGTGGGTTTTGGTCTCTAAGGATGTAATAGGGTTTTGGATCTCTGAACTTCATCTAGGGTTGATGAAGAGAGGCTTGTAAATTTGCTTGTAAGGATATTTTTACAATAATGGATCTCTACTCTAGTGTTGAGTAGAAGAACTGGATGTAGCCTCAAAGGGTTTGAGGTGAACCAGCATAAAAATCTGTGACTAATCTTTCTTCTCACCTATTCATCTTTTAATTGCTTTGTTTGTGAATCAATTTCATTGCACAGAAAGTTATACTCTGTTTTCTTTTCTTCTTGGAAAAGGAATTTGATTGAATATTGATTCTTGGTTTTGAAACAATTTTGAAAGTGATAAAGATCCTGTGGTAATACTCTGATTTTAAATTTTAATTGGACAAGGTTCAACCAATTCACCCCCCTCTTGGTTGTGTTGAAGTATTCTTATCATTTTCATGCATATCAGTACTATACTTATTTGTTTCCAATCTCACCTTATTCTTTGTTTTTTCTTATCCACCTGGTACGTTACAAGCTTATAAAGACATATTGATTTGGTGGCTTATGAAATATTTCCACACTAAGAGTGGAGAGAAGTCATGATGTACAAGCTTATGAAAAGCCCGGAGAATAAGAACATAGAGTGATCCTAAATATGAGTGAATAGGAAAATTATTGCAATATTAAGGCATGTGCTTTAGAATGTTAATTTTTTTGCAGCCTTTCATGTTTATCACTTTCTTGTTCTTTATTGTTAACTCTTTTCATGTTGTTCTCCCCGTGTATCCCTATTCTTGCTAAGGTTCATAACCATTCTCTCTATCATGATAGTTTGTTTCAATCTTTTCGATGATGCCAAAAGGGGGAAAGAGGTTTGAATGTCATGTTATGGTAGATTGTTGTGAGTTACTGATTCTAGTCATAGCTTAGCAAGGCTACAAAATAGTCAAAAATCATTAGTAGATAAAGTTGAATATCATTCATTCATAGTACATTCATAGTATATTTGTTCATTCAATTAGTACATGACATTAATTATTTGTCATCATCAAAAAGGGAGAAATTGTTGATATTTGTTGAACCCCTAATGCATAAAAAGATTTATAAAGTTTTGATGATAACAAACAATGAATGCCACATTATTAGATTTATTGCATTGATGATAATTATTTGATTATTTGATATTTTGGATTTATGAAGATCAGCATAATTGAGAAGATTATTTGAAAAATTCTGAAGATTGATATCATTCAAGATGACATGAAATTAAGAAGATTTGTTTTTATTTATTTTTATTAAATTTTATGTAAGGAGATTAGAAGATTGGTCTTGCCAAGATATTTGCTTTAAGATTGCATTGCATAATAAGATAAAATATTTTTTAAGATTGCATTCAAAAATAGGATAGAATATTTTTTTAATATTGCATTCAAAAATATGATAGAATATCTTTAATATTGAATTGCATAATAAGATAAAACATTTTTTACGATTGCATTGCATATTATGATAGAATATCTTTAAGATTGCATTCAAAAATTGGTTAAAATTATATGCTTAAATTAGTATAAAAAGAAACATATTTTGTGTTTAGAGTATGCATTCCATTCCAAATAATATTAGAGTTTTAGAGAATTTATGTTTGCATCATTGATAGAATTGTTGTGAGATCATATAGAAGCGTTTGGCAAGTCTGATTCTTCAACTCTCCATCAGGATTTAAAGGTACCTATTTGCTTAAGAAATAAAAGCGTAAAGGTAACCATTTTATTGTATTTTTCTTCTTGACTTTGGAAGAGGTCGCAACTGAAAAATTAGGATACCAGTTCTTTCTTTGTTCTTGGTGAATTGAGAAGTGTGACTATGGCTGGGAAACTAGGATACCAGTCTAGCTGGGAAACAAGGATACCAGTCTATTTCTATTCTTGGTAAATTGAGACCAGAGCTTTTTACTGGGAAACAAGGATACCAACTGGGATAATTGTTGTGTAAGGGTAGACTAGGAAACCAGAATACTAGGAACTCTTGTACACAAAATTATCATAGTGGAGTTGTCCATTGGATTGATTATCCAATTTGGACGTCGTGGTTTTTACCCAATTGGGGTTTCCACGTTAAAATTGATTGACTAATTACAAAACAAGTATTCTAACCCACCACTCCTAACTTTACGAGTATTCTTAACATCACTTCTAGTATCTTTTTAGACTTAACCTGAATCTAAGAACCCAAGTACTTTTTAACACTAAGCCATATATGGTTTTCACAAACAAATGTTTGATTGAATACAAGTATTTTAACACTCAAAGAGTGAATATACAGTTAAGCACAAATACATAACTATTTTGCTTTGCAAAGGATAAACAATGTATAATGTCTAATGTTTTTAGTAGAGTTTCACTTCAAGTTTTTTTTTTGCACTCTTGTTCTTTCTTGTTCTTGTGTTTTTTATCAGTTGCTTCATTAAAGGAGACATCCTTTTATAGACTTCAGTGAAGTATCCGTTATGGGATTTGTATCATTATCTTGAAAGGATCATTGTCTCACATAGAAGAATGAGGCGACATGTTAAGATATGAATGGTAAGGATGTTATCCAAACTATAGACAATGTCATGTGTTTTTTGTCCACTCTGTAAGCAACCTTCAAGGGAATATTCCATGAAATCCTTCTATTCTCTTCTATGTTGTCCTTTTCTTAAATTGAAATGTTAGCTATTCAAATGTAAGAGAGGCAAATAGAATTTGAATATAACAATTCATGTGTACTTCCCTTTTTGTGATACTCAGTCTTTGAGACTGGACACACAAGTTTACCTTACTAACAATTTTAAATTCAGATCCCATTTATTAAATTCCTAATGATAGTATGCTATACTGATATGCACAAGATTGGACGCTCACTATATTACGTGTTGGATGCTAGGTTAAAATAGAGGATACTTTTTATAGTTGTGGATGATGTTTAATGTTGTAAATTCCTTTAACATAATAATTTTGTCCACTTGTCAAAACTCATTAGAATATCAATAATTTATACTTATTGTTATACATCAAAATCTAAGGTGGATGAGACACATGGTCGTCCAAACCTAAAAATCTCTCCCTTTTTGATGATGACAAACAATATAAAATTTGATTAAATATAAACAGAGTTTTTAAGATAGTAAAGAGAATGTAGTGCAGTTAAACTCCCCCATGAGTTCAAGCATGGCAAGAAAATGGCAAATATATGATGAATATAGTAGCGAAATATAATAGATAACACGTAAAGGAGAATATATATGAAAATACTTCAAGACTAACTACTTTTATTAAATAAAACGCTTTTCATTACAATCAAAATTCCTCTTTCTCCCCATTTTGTCATAAGCAAAAATGGGTTTGAAGATAGAAAAATTGAAGAACATCATCGTCAGTATGAGATGGCGGTGGTGTTGGAGGTTGAGAAGGTGGTAGAAAGGATCGAGGTGGTGGTGGAATTGGAACCAAGGGTGGTGATGGAGGTTCAAAAGAGGCAAGTATAAAGGGTGTTTGAGGTATAGGTGCAGGTGCAGGTGCATGTGTAGGGGCAGCAACAGATCCAAGCATTGACATTTGAGCTTGTTGGATGGATTGTAAAAGGACGACACAAAGGTTGGAGAGTTGTGTTGTAATGACATTCTACATAGAGAGATGAAATTGATCATTCTATTGTCTTTGGCATTCTGCAAAGGACTCCATTGCTTGACAAATCATGTCTTGAACTTAATCGTGAGTGATGGTGGCAGGTTGTGCATAGTTGAGAGGAGTGGGGCCTAAACTTGTTGAATATACAATAACATCATCATGATCGTCCTTATCTCAAAAAGTGACCTCATTTGAAGTTGTAGACTGCTTGGACACAAGAACTGGAATGGGTGGTTCACTTTCATTAGCCATAGTTGTATTGGATGCTTCACACGTCTTGTCCATGACACCAGTGTTTGTAAAATCAATGATGACCCCACGCACAATGGTGTCGTCCATAGCTTTAGCAGATGCTTCAGCTTAGACAGTGGCAACAACTTCAATAGCAACAACTTCAATAGCATCAATTTATTTCCCAACTGTAGCAGCAACAACAACATCTTCTTCAGCTCTCTTCTTCTGTTGAGCCTCGGAGATGAGTCACATGAGCTATCATCTAAGCTTCCGTCATCTTCTTCAAGTTGTAAGATCCCTCATACTGAATGGTGGGAAGCTTGAGAAGTAGTTGGATGAAGGAGTAGTTGTCATCATCTTTGGTAAAGTAGACATAAGCGTCATCAAAGTGATACTTCCTAGCAGGTTGTAACACTTGAACAACATCCTAGTGCACAACATTATCACTTCCATCATAGCTAGAGGTGGAGGCTTTTTGAGAGTCCATCCACATGATCTGACTCCAAAAGGTCCTTACATCATGAGCATTAGGAGTGCGTATCAACTGCTTCCCATGAAATATAAGGCTCAAATTGCGAGGGTGGTTGACAATCTCTACCTTCATCTATCGCGAAGGCATCTGTTCCTTATAGTACAACTCAAAACCCTTTTTTTCTTAAAAGTGTCCCATACTGGTAGATGTGGAAAGACTTTATCAGCAACCATCTAGATGTCAGTTTTGTGGCTTGATCACCCAAGTACATCTATTCATGTAACTTGCTAAGGGATGGATGATCATTTGGTAAAAGTTGTATATCCGTAGGGTGCATTGGCAGCAGTCATGTAATTAGCAACAACAAGTGCACCTTATTTTGGAATTGTACCTTGGGAGGTTCCACTTCTTGCGAAGGGTCCCTTCTTTGCTTTCCAAACAATTCATGAGAGATACTTCCTTGGTAGCTCTTCTTATCCTTCAGCTTTTGCATGCTACGCTAGGCTTGAGAGGGGGTCACCTCAGTAGAAGGTCAAACTTGTTGCTGAGCTTCAAGTGCTAACCAATGGGGAGGCATCTTAACAACAGTTGGTTGCGCTAGTAGAGTCCACTATGGAGGCGACAAATGAACTATTGCATTTGATGATAGAGCCGTAAAGGCCTCAGATGGAGTGTGCATGTAGTCATAGTGTGTCCAGGTGGGTGCTTGGGCGAATACTTTTTCCCTTACCACTGGTTAATAGAAAATAGCTTTAGAGAAGGGGGTGACAGGTGTGGGATTACTATGAATGAAGGCCTTAGGGGATCTATGAGCATCAGATAATGGCTCACTTAGAGTTTCCCTTCTAAACCTTTCCAAGTGTAAAGAAGAGGGAGGTAGACGTGGTTGAGTGGATGGTGCAGACTTGCAGAGGGGCGTGATTGGAGTGTCATTAGTGGACTCACTATCTGATGAGGAAGATGCTAGATCTTCCTTGTTTCCAGTGAAGGGAAACTGCCCATTCTTCCTCGTATTGATGCATTGTGGAAAGGCAGAGGGAAGGATAGACACCCTGGGTTCAACAACTTATTGAGCCTTTTTAGCTTTTTTGGGAGCAAGTGTATTAGAAGCAACAACTTTCCTTTTTTGGAAGGCCACACACACTAGCCCTTCATCATCATCATCAGTCTCAGTTAGGTCTTTCAACATTTGTACGATAGGGTTTACTGTTGGTGGACGCACAAGAGCTAACGCGACAGACTCGTACTTTTTTTGGTTTTGTGCCCTTTGCCAGAAGCTCTTCTTCTTCTTAATCTCGTTGGGATTGTTTTCTGGTTTTCTTCTTCTTTTTATGTTCAGCCATTATCTTTTGAATTTTCCTTAAAATGCAAAGTTGTTCCGACCTAGGTCTTCATTAGGAATGGCCTTGGCCAGCCTCTTTTGTTTTCTTTTGTTGATGGCTTCCGCATCCACTTTTGGAGCCTCCTTTAAGCTTTGTTCTAGAGCCACCTTCTTCAGGTTAGTCTTGCTAAACTTTTTGTTCTTTAGCAACCACTGAACCCTTACTATTAGGGTGTGCTTGGAATCCTCATCCGTCTTGTTGAACACATGATAAACTCCTTGATCCCACAGGAGCTTGTTGATGAGGGTTGCATAGTAGATGTCGTTCAGACCACCTATGCCCTTGAGGTTCCTCGGCATGTTGATGTATATAGTGTGTGGAAGGTCAAACAGGAGGTTCTCCATCAAGTGAAACACACGAACTAGTTTTGGAGGTCAGAGAGGGTTGTCTTGGAGCTAGCTTTGTGGAACACACTCTTGTTGAGAATGTTGGCCCATATTTTTTCCTTTTCACACATCAAATTGTAGACGATGGTTTTCTAGTCACTAGCCTTGTCAGCATTATCTGTTTAGAGACCTTTGGTTACGTAGGAGTCATAGTTCTTCTACCAACCTTCTTGGTAAGTGCTGTCATCACACAGACACCTTGTTGCCTTAGCAATGGTATTGTTGGATAATACTATCTTACTTCCCAAAACTTTGGAGGCAATGTCTTCTTGTTGACGAACTTATCATGTTGCCAAAAGGTTCATATCTGTTTTGGGTAGACGATTTGAGATTCGTTGAAGAAATGTCTGGTGTAACATCCCAAAAAAATATAATCCAATATTTATTTAGATAAAGATATCTAAATATATCTTTTATTAAATGAAAAGATAGATTAAATTGTTTTAATATAGTAGATTTTTATTTTTATTTTGAAAAGATGTTAGTATAATAATATATTAGATTGGCTAAAGATAATTATAATTAAAGATAATAGAAATAATAGATAAAGAATGATCGGTTAAACAAATTTTAAATTACTTACAATTCTTATATAATGGTAGACAAATCCTTCTCTTAGAATCACCCACATAAATGGTCTTTCTTGATATTAATGGGTTGCTCAAGGATTGAGAAAAAGAAAAAAAGTAGAAAAATTATTTCAACGCAAGTGATAGAAGAGAAGAAGAATAACGAAGAGCATAAATTTTTTATTTCAAGAGGTAGGTAAAATATTTTTTTATATAAAAAAAACTCTCATGTTATAGATTTTTGAAAACATATTTTATTGAATATTATTAGTTATAAATTGATAAGTTGATTCATTTGTATTTGTATAAGTTGATACATGTAGTGATTACAAGAATTTAGGTTTCGTGCTATTTTGATGAAATTATTTAAGTGTCCTTTATATATATATATATATATATATATATATATATATATATATATATATATATATATTGACATGTACGATGCCTTAGAATCTATACATTATATATGCTATAATGTACTTATGTGTATGCATGGATGTTGATATATTTGTATTGTTAATCGGAAATTATGAGGTAACAGTGTTGTGATCACTTTGAGGATTTGTATGTATTGTATAAAGTTATAAAATTTATTTGATAGTTACTTAGAATGATATTTTTTTTTCATATTATTGTGAAAGTCGGTCATTAAGGAATTAAGGAATGATGGCAAATATTATATTTTGAGAGTAAAATGATAAATACTTCCATTTGGGATAACGATTAGATTTATAATAGATATTTTCATCTATGATAGGAAAGAAATTCTGGATACCTCTGTCTATGATGGGGAAGTGATGTGAGCCGTCAAACTTAGTCAAATACCAGGCTAAATATATTCAATAGTATAGTAGCAAACCTGGATCGTTTCACACTTGGAACTGGCATTGCATTGTCATAATTAACAGGAATGTAAAAGAGGGATTTGAGTTCAGTTTCAAAAAGATTATAACAACAAAACGTTAGAAGTAATTTAACAATTTAAAAACGAGTAACCAACTCAGAATTGAGATTCCTTGGATATCTATCATCTGATAAAATAATAATAGCTTTGTGGTTGATTCTAAACAAACTGAAATCTCTGCATCCGCTTAGAATATCCTTCCTACTAGACAATTGCCTAGCATTCAATTAAAGATGGCATGCTCACAATTACAATCGCATAGTGATCATTTTAAACCGGCCTAATTAGTGATCATTGGATAAATCAACCTAAATACTAAATCTAGCATTTAATCCTTTCCTTCCCTATTATCAAAAATTTCACAAACACTACACAGAAAACACAATATAGCAACTAGATACATAAAGAAAAATAGAAAGTCAATAAAAACAAACTATAAAAGGAACCAAAAATAGAAATACAACCTACACCAAAACGGGAATTTCCATTAACCAGAGAAACAATTAAACAAAAACCAGAGAGCAACTAAACAAACAAAAACACATAAATACAACTAAAATGGAAAATAACATATATAGGAGATAGCTCAAAAACGAAAATGGAGCATAATAACAAGGATAGAAAATAGGAAAGAAATCAGAACCTAGAAACATACACAAAAACACACACAAACTATGATAAAAAAACATGATCAAGAGCAAAAACGAAAATAAGGAAAAAGGAGAAACAAATCTGAGCAAAAGAGCACAAATCCTCTAGAATAATTCATGGGAATCTCCATTATGAGTTTGTTACAAGGATCTTATCCTACCATAGTTACATCTCCAGAAGAAAATATAAGAAAAGATGATGAAACCATGAAAATAAAAAAAATGGGTATAAGCTTCCTTCTTTTCCCTATTCTTCTTTGTAAGCCTTTGTTTTTTTTAAGAGGTAAAAACAATGCTCTCCACTTCCAGCACCGTCCCACTGCTTAAAAGTGAGACAAAATATCCAATTTTAACTTTTTGGTCTAAATGACATAATTGCCCCTAGCTTTAAATAAATTCCAGATTTTCACTGCTGACTTCAGGGCCAATCTTGTTCACCTATTTGACATAATTTGAGCTTGATTTCTTCATAAAAGTTGCAGATATTTGAATTATCTGAAAAACAAAAGAAAAATCAGCTCAGATGGACATTAGTAGCAAAAGTTATGGCCAAAATACAAAAACTATGCAAATCTGAAATTTTAACTAATAAGAGATAAAAGTCTATATAAAAGCCTAAATTATTAATCAACACTAAAGACATTAAATACACACCAAAAGGGTAATAAACTACTAATGAAGAGTAGCAAATAAGTGATATAAAAATCACTTATCAAATTCCCCCACACTTATCCTTTTGCACTCTTGAGCAAAAATTAAAACTTATCAAAAGATAACTTCCTGTCCAACGATTGCAAAAAATAAAAAATAAAAAACAGATGGTGAACAATAGTCATGAAGCTCAAAAGATCAACGTAACAAAACAACATATATTCCTTCATCTCACATTATGAAACAGGGCAGTCTCAGATATTAATGTCAACTATGCAATATGGTTATCACAGAAAGTTCACAATCATTCTCTCAAGTGTATAGGTATCAAGTGTATCACTCAAATCTACTCACGGAAATTATCCTACCATAGGCTTGCTCAATTTCTACCTTCTCCACTATTTATAACATGCATGCATAAATCAAGAGGACTTTTTAAGGTTGTAATGGGGCTAGGGACAAGGTGGATAAATCTGGAAATGAAGCTAAGCACCAAAGAAGTTTACAGAGTTCAAATAAAAATTTACAAGTAACTCCAAACTCTTTTCCCAACCACAACTCATCATTACATCACAACTTTGCCAAAAATAAGCATTTGTTTTTCATTAACAGCTTCTTTCTCTTTTTCTTCTTTCTTTTGTTGCATTTTTCTTTTCTTTTCTTTTTAAAAAGCAAATTAACACTTTGTTAAAGCTATTTTTTTTTTAAACATGATGACCAAAAACACTAAGGCAACCATTGGAAATAAACTTTAAGGTGCGGTATCAAATGGTTTTTCACTTAGGCAGTTAATGTGGATATGAAAAAAATTAAGTCAATCAGGCACAAAGGGGCTAACAAAGGAATATAATGTAAGGGATAGCTATATGGCCAAAGTGGTAAAAGAAAAGAAAGAAGGCCTCAATCATTTTCATGCATGCAGTTACAAACATTGCTTTGACAAGAAAGGGAGCAAGTTCTAGAGAATGAAAATCATGAGCAGTATCACACTAGAAAGAAGGAATGGTATAAGATATAGATTCCATTCAAGAAGGCCCAAAATCTCACTAGGTACCATATCACATAATCAACACCATAAAATCAATCACCAAGTCAGATAATGCAAAAATTCAGAACTCTTCTAAACCAAAGTAATCCAAATGAAAGCAACATGACTAAGTCCATACTATGCATCACTCGGCAATTATCAAATGGAAGTATGACTTGCTAACAAACAAAGCTAAAAGTAAAAGTGCAGATAAAAAGTAAAAGCAAGAGAGTAGAGACTCTCTGTCCTCCTCATGGAGGGTAGATGGCATCACGGAGGGTCACATCCGCCTCCTCGGACTACTGCTGGGGTCCCTCATAGAAAGGTTTGAGTCTATGTCCATTCACTATAAAGGACCTACCAGTCTGCTTATCACAAAGCTTAACTACACCATAGGAAAAAACATGTGAAATAATAAAAGGCCCATCCCATCTAGATCGAAGTTTACCTGACATGAATTTGAGACGGGAATTAAACAAAAGAACTTTCTGGCCCTCAACAAACTCTTTTCTCAGGATGCGCTTATCATGGAATGCCTTTGTCTTAGCTTTATATAAATTGGAACTCTCATAGGCATCCAACTTGAGTTCTTCCAATTCTTGCAACTGCGGTTTTCTTTCCACCCCTGATTTTTCCAAATCCAAGTTACACTACTTAACTGCCAAATATACTCAGTGCTCCAACTCAACAAGAAGATGACAGGCTTTACCAAAGACAAGCCGGAAGGGAGAAATACCAATTGGAGTCTTGTAGGCAGTTTTGTACCCCCACAAAGCATCTTCAAGTTTCTTGCTCCAATCTTTCCTGTTAGATCTAACAGTCTTTTGCAAGATTTGTTTAATCTCTCTGTTTGATATTTCAACTTGGCCATTGGTTTGAGGGTGGTAGGTTGTGGCTACTTTATGAATAACACCATATTTTCTCAGCAAAGCTGCAATGGTTCGGTTACAAAAGTGAGAGCCTTGGTCACCGATTATAGCTCTCAGAACACCAAACCTACAGAAAATGTGAGATCTAACAAAATTTGTAACCACAGCTGAATCATCAGTACGGGTGGCTTTCGCTTCAACCCATTTTGAAACATAATCCACAGCAAGCAAAATGTAAGTAAAACCAAAAGAAACAGGAAAGGGACCCATGAAATCAATACCCCAGACATCAAAGAGTTCACAAAATAATATAGGTTGCTGAGGCATCTCATGCCTACGGGAAATATTACCTGCTCTTTGACAATTTGTACAAGACTTACAAAATACATATGAATCATGAAATAAGGAAGGCCAAAATAATCCAGAATCTAAAACCTTCCTAGCTGTTCTTTGGGGTCCAAAGTGGCCACCACATGCAGACACATGACAAAATTGCAAAATAGAGTGAAACTCACTATCTGGTACACAACGTCTAATTATTTGGTCACTACCAAATCTCCACAACTAAGGATCATCCCAAACATAGTGTTTAGACTCGCTTTTCAATTTCAAAGTTTGGGCCTTAGTGGCATTTACAGGTAAAGCCCCAGCAACCAAATAATTCACCATGTCAGCATACCATGGTAACGTACCTTGCAGTTGTACAAACTGCTCATCAAGAAAATCATCATGAATTGGAGAAAGATCAGAATGAGGGTGAGTAATGCGACTCAAATGATCTGTTACCAAGTTCTGTGCTCCACTTCTATCTTTAATGACAATATCAAACTCTTGGAGCAATAACATCCATCGAATGAGTTGTGGTTTCGCATCAGCTTTCTTCAAAAGATACTTCAAAGCTGCATGATCAGAGAAAACAACAACTTTTGTGTCTAGCAAATAAGATCTGAACTTATCAAGTGCAAATACTATAGTTAGAAGTTCCTTCTCAGTGGTGGTGTAATTTGCTTGAGCAAAGTCTAGAGTTTTTGAAGCATAGACTATGACATGTGGGGCTTTGTCAACTCTTTGAGCAAGAACTACTCCAACGGCAAAATTAGAAGCATCACACATCAATTCAAAGGGTAGAGACCAATCAGGAGGTCTGATAACAGGAGTCATAGTTAGACACTGCTTCAAATGATCAAAAGCATACTTGCATTTATCTCCAAATTCAAAAACAATATCTTTTTGCAAAACATTGGAAAGAGGACGAGCAATCTCACTAAAATTTTTAATAAAGCGTCGATAGAAACTTGCATGACCAAGAAATGAATTCCCGCACAGACGCGGGGTAAGGTAAAGCAGTAATAACATCAATCTTACCAGGATCTACTTCTATGCCCTTCTTAGACACTATATGGCCCAATACTATTCCTCTTTCAACCATGAAATGGCATTTTTCAAAATTTAATACAAGAGTAGTTTGAATGCACTTATTTAAAATCCTAGATAAATTAGCTAAGCATACATCAAAAGAAGATTCGTAAACAGTAAAATCATCCATGATTACCTCCATGCAATCCTCCAAAAACTCATAAAAGATGCTTGTCATACACCGTTGAAAGGTGCCAGGCGCATTACAAAGCCCAAAAGGCATCCGTCTGTAAGCATAAGTTTCAAAGGGGCATGTGAAGGTGGTCTTCTCTTGATCCTCAGGTGCTATATGAATCTGCATATAACCTGAAAATCCATCTAAAAAACAATAGTGAGATTTACCATCAATAAATGGTAAAGGGTAGTGATCCTTGCGGGTGGCATTATTGTGCTTGCGGTAATCAATACAAACTCTCCAACTGCTTTGAACTCTTTGTGGAATCAACTCATTTTGTTGATTTGTAACCACAGTGACTCCAGACTTCTTTGGTACTACCTAAACTGGACTTACCCATTGGCTGTCAGAGATAGGATAAATGATACTCGCTTGTAGAAGCTTGGTAACTTCTTTCTTAACCACATCTAGAATCAGTGGGTTCAGGCGCCTCTGAGGTTGTCTGATTGGTTTAGAACCTTCTTCCAAAGAAATCCTATGCATACATATAGAAGGGCTAATACCAACTAAATCTGCTAAGGTCCACCCAATTGCATTCTTATTTTTCTTCAACAATTGAAGCAACTTATCTTCTTGATCGGGTAGAAGATCCTTTGCTATGATGACTGGAAATTTCTCATTGTCTTCTAAGAAAGCATATTTCAAATGAGTGGGTAAAGTCTTAAGCTCCAATTTAGGTGGCTCAAAAATTGATGGAAGAAGTCTATTTTGTTGAGTTGGACCTGAAATATAAGTAGAAGAATTACATCCAGACAACTCATTAGTAACATCAGAATTACTATTAGAATGATCAACATTGCTTAACTCAGAATGTAGCAAAGATTTTAAAATAGCATCAGAAGTAGGCAATTCAGAATTTTTATCAAAATCATTATGTAAATTAGAATGCATATCAAGATCATTCATCAAGGCAGAATCATGATCAAGTGAATCTAGTGCATTATCAATTTCAGCACAAATAGGACAACGCTCACTATCACTACAACCACATACAAATTCTTCTAAATTCAGAAATTCAAAGCACAGTTCATCATATATATCATCTACAGCTTCATCAATAACATCAATGTACAAAATAGAATGCTCCTCTCTAGGATGTCGCATGGCATAAAAAATATTATAGTGAACAATGTTATCACCAAACTCCATGAAAAGCATACCAGAATGTACATCTATCTTAGTCCTAGCTGTCTTTAAAAATGGCCTCCCTAAAATGATTGGAGGTATACTACTAAGAGATTCAAATTCCATTTGTAAGATGTAAAAGTCTGCGGGAAAAATCAATTCTTTGACTCTAACTAATACATCCTCAATCAGACCTGCATGGTGAATATTACTCCTATTAGCTAGCTGAATGACAACACCCGTGGAATGCAAAGGGCCTAAACCTAGAGATTTATAGACAGATTCAGGCATAACATTAATAGAAGCTCCTAAGTCTAGCATGCAATCATCAATTTTCTTATTTCCTATAATGCAAGGAGTAGACAACGTCCCTGAATCTTTGCATTTTTGAGGCATGGGCTGAATGAGTGTAGAAACATTCTGGTTGAATCTAACTCTCTCATTTCCCTTTAGTCGTCTCTTGTTTGTACACAATTCCTTAAGAAACTTGGCATATTTGGGAATTTGCTTGATGACATCTAGAAGAGGAATGTTAATTTCAACCTTCCTGAAAGTATCAAGAATCTCCTTTTCTTGATTGTCTCTGCTTGCTTCTTTGACTTGGATTGCATTGCTCTTTGGGGAAAAGGCAAAGGAATAGGAATTTCTGAATCATCATTTACTGGCTTCTTTCCTTTCTCCTTCACAGGATCCAACTTCTCTTTTTCTGAATTCACACTCTCTGGTATTGGTTTAGACCTTTGAATCTCAGCTTGTTTATTCTCCTTGACAACTTGCTCTGGCCATTCAAATTGCTTACCAGACCTTAAAGATATTGCACTCACATTACCTTTTGGATTTGGAGTAGATTGAGAAGGTAGAGAGTTATTAGCTCCTTGAGGTTGCAATTGATTCACAGAAGTTGCAAGTTGGCCAATCTGAGTCAGCAAGTTCTGAATTGTTGACTCAGTCCTTTGCTGAAATTGCAAGTTATTGGTAGCTAGTTGTTTGATTAATTCTTCCAAAGAAGGTCCACTATTACTAGCTTGTTGTGCAAGTTGTTGAACAGGCGTAGATTGTTGTTGTTGCTAATAATTATGCCTGTAATGTGGAGGTTGGTACCTCTGCTGATAAGGAGGGTTTTGCTGGTTTTGATTTTGGTTCGGATTCTGATTCCACCTCAAGTTCGAATGATCCCTCCAACTTGGATTGTAAGTACCTTGTGGAGGATTATAATTCTGTTGATATTGAGGTTTACCTGGAAAAACACTAACTGCTCCAATTGATGGATTAGATGAGCCACTCTCTTGTAAGGTAGGACTGTTGATTCAGATGAAGCCAAGCATCATTGAAGATCAAAGTAAAGAGTTTTGTGCTTTCAACATGCAAAAGGAAGCTTTAAGATGAAAAGTTCAAATTGATCATGTAAAAGAAAATGTATGATCTGATAATCCAATATTGCATAACATGCATCATTCATACATATAGGATTATTAGGTTAATGGGATTAATCAAAGA
>PYAF01000499.1:78447-97176 GCA_007407185.1 Glycine tomentella | reverse complement strand
TTCACAGGAATAATCGATTACCAGGTTGGTGACATCGATTATTTTGTTCTAACTGCCTTTTGAAATCTAGACATGATCATTATAATCGATTACTCAATGATTTAATCGATTACAAAGGCAAACATTGAAAAGTTGTTCTGACTGCCTTAATCGATTACCAAATATTTTAATCGATTACACATATGTTTTGGTAGAAACTATCATTCAGTTTTAATCGATTACAGTAAATCAAAATCGATTAATTTTTCTAAATAGAAAAATCATATCTTACTGACTTAATCGATTACGTGTCGGTTTAATCGATTAAACTATTCGTTCTTGGAATCTTGAACGAGCTATAAGCATTTTAATCAATTACAATCTTGGATTAATCGATTACATAGTCGAAATAATCGATTACAGGAGCTAAATTAATCGATTATTTTTGGTAAAAATTCTGTTATAAATAGAAGTCACTGCGACAGAAAATAAAAGTGAATAGAATTATCAAGTGCTTGTGAGATTTTCGTTGAGTGATCATTCACAAACAATCAGTGCTTTCATTAGTGATAAAAATCTGAGAAAGAAACATTATAGAAGCTTCATAGAATCAATTACTCATGAAGATCATGTGTTGGAGTTTTTACTTTCAATCAAAGTCAAGAAAAGCTGCATATCTGTGGTGTGATAATCTGCATTCTCATCTGTGATTCGTTCATATTCATTCATCAATGGATTATCAGGTGATATCTTTTCTTGCTTAGTGATTGGGTTTTACAATTTAATTGTAATAGTAAAATCTTGTAACTCTATTGTAATGGGTTTCTTTCAAGCATAGAGATAGTGCTTCTCTGGGTTTTTCAACTGGGTAGAGTTCTCAGGTTGAATGAGGTGTCTCTAAGGATCTAATAGTGTTTTAGATTGCTGAACTTTGTCTAGGGTTGACAAAGAGAGATTTGTAATTTTGCTTGTAAAGAATATTTTGCAATAGTGGGACTTCTCTCTAGTTTTGAGTGAAGAACTGGATGTAGCCTCATAGTGTTTGAGGTGAACCAGTATAAAATCTGTGTGTTCTTTAATTTTCTCAGTTGTACATGCTTATTACATTGTTTGTGAATCATATTCAAAGCACAGTTTGAGATACTCTGTTTTCTGCATTCTTGAAAAGGGGAGTTGATTGAAAATTAATTTCTGGTATCAAAAGAATTTCTAATAAGTGATAAAGATCCTGTGGCTACTCTGATTTAAATTTTAATTGGGCAAAGTTTTTCAACCAATTCACCCCCCCTCTTGGTTGTTTTAAGTATTCATCTGTTTTTCAAGGACAAGCATCAGTTGGATGGTTAAAGTCAGCACAAATGCCACATGCCTTAGCAGAAGGTTGGACGGTTTGTGTCACAGCAAGTTGTCTCACTAAAGAAGTCAATTCATCCAATCTATTTTCCAATCTTTGGTTATCTGAATTCTGTTGAGTTACTACCTTTTTCACATTCTGATATTGAGATGAAGTGGGTAGCTCTCTGACTTGGTACACAACGCTACTGTTGGCTCTTGTACCAAACTGTTGTGAATTGGCTGCCATATTTGCTAATAATTCTCTAGCTTCACGAGGAGTCTTATCAACTAAAGCTCCACCACTTGTTGCATCCACCAAACTTCTATCCATAGGTAACAAACCTTCATAGAAATAAACAAGAAGAAGTTGGTCTGATATCTAACGGTGGGGGCAACTGGTACACAATCTCTTAAACCTCTCCCAATATTCATGCAAGTTTTCTCCATTGGCTTGTCTAATACCACATATTTCCTTTCTAATTGTTGTAGCTCTTGAGGAAGGAAAGAATATTTCTAGAAACACCATTTTCATGTCATTCCAACTTGTAATGGATGAAGGTGTGAGATCAAGTAACCAATCTTTGGCTCCACCCTCAAGTGAGAAAGGAAAAGCTCTCAACTTTATCTGTTCTTCATCCACTCCTCAAGGCTTCATGGTACTGCAGACAACATGGAACTCCTTGAGATGCTTATGTGGATCCTCACCTACAAGACCATGGAATTTTGGAAGCAAATGTATAACACCAGATTTAAGCTCAAAGTTAGCATCTAAATCAGGATACTACTGTATGCATAAAGGTTGGTAATTAACATCAGGGGCAGACAGTTCCTTTAAAGTTTGATTCTCCATAGTATCAAAATTAAATGAACTAACACTAAAATTGGACAAGTCTACACTGTGTGAAAAACTAGCAAAATCAAATAAAGCAAAGTCAGAATGAGAATCAAAAGCAGAATGCTCAATATGATGAGATCCAGGGTCAGATTCAATGCTAATGCCTTGACTTAGCCTATTTGCTCTTCTAGCAGCGTGCAATGTTCTCTCTATTTCAGTATCAAAGTCTAAAAGCTCGTTGTTACTACTTCTAGTCATGCAACCTCAAGCAAAATAGGCATTTTCACATACAATATATAAAGCATGAAAATAAGTCTAATATATTAGCAATTTAGACTGCACCAAAGCTATATGACAGAAATATTATGTGCAAGTCAGAATCTAAGTTTCAGTAGAATATTAATCTCTCTCAGTAGAGATCAGCAACACAAAGCTAGACCCCCAACAACGGCGCCAAATTTGACGTGAGTCGTCAAACTTAGTCAAATACCAGGCTAAATATATTTAATAGTATAGTAGCAAACCTGGATCGTTTCACACTTGGAACTGACATTGCATTGTCATAATTAACAGGAATGTAAAAGAGGAATTTGAGTTCAGTTTCAAAAAGATTAGAACAATAGAACGTTAGAAGTAATTTAACAATCTAAAAATGAGTAACCAACTCAGAATTGAGATTCCTTGGATATCTATCATCGGATAAAATAATAACAGCTTTGTGGTTGATTCTAAACAAACCGAAATCTCTGCATTCTCTTAGAATATCCTTCCTACTAGACGATCGCCTATCATTCAATTAAACACGACATGCTAACAATTACAATCGCACAGTGATCATTTTAAACCGTTCTAATTAGTGATCATTGGATAAATCAACCTAAATACTAAATCTAGCATTTAATCCCTTCCTTCCCTATTATCATAAATTTCACAAACACTACACAGAAAACACAATATAGCAACTAGATACATAAAGAAAAATAGAAAGCCAATAAAAACAAACTATGAAAGGAATCAAAACAGAAATACAACCTACACCAAAAAAGGAATTTCCACTAACCAGAGAAACAATTAAACAAAAACCAAAGAGCAACTAAAACAACAAAAACACACAAATACAACTAAAATGGAAAATAACATATATAGGAGATAGCTCAAAAATGAAAATGGAGCATAATACAAGGGTAGAAAATAGGAAAGAAATAAGAACTAGAAACATACACAAAAATATACACAAACTATGATTAAAAAAACATGATCAAGAGCAAAAACGCAAATAAGGAAAGAGGAGAAACAAATATGAGTAAAAGAGCACAATTCCTCTAGATTAATCCATGGGAATCTCCATTATGAGTTGGTTACAAGGATCTTAGCCTACCATAGTTACATCTGCAGAAGAAAATACAAGAAAAGATGATGAAACCATGAAAATAAAAAAAAAATAGGTATAAGCTTCCCTCTTTTCCCTATTCTTCTTCGTAAGTCTCTGTTTGTTTTTTTAAGAGGCAAAAACAGTGCTCTCCACTTCCAGCATCATCCCACTACTTAAAAGTGAAACGAAATATCTAATTTTTACTTTTTGGGTAAAATGACATAATTGCCCCTAGCTATTAAATAAATTCCAGATTTTCACTGCTGACTTCAGGGCCAATTTCGTCCATCTATTTGACAGAATTTGAGCTTGATTTCTTCATGAAAGTTTCAGATATTTGAATTATCTAAAAAAAAAAAAGAAAAATCAGCTCAAACGGACATTAGTAGCAAAAGTTATGGCCAAAATACAAAAACTGTGCAAATCTGAAATTTTAACTAATAAGAGATAAAAATCTATATAAAAGCCTAAATTATTAATCAACACTAAAGACATTAAATACGCACCAAAAAGGGTAATAAACTACTAATCAAGAGCATCAAATAAGTGATATAAAAATCACTTATCAGGAAGACAGTGAAAAGTCATTGCATGGAATATGAGTTCATAGACTCTTTGAAGAATTTGAGATCTACATTAGTTCCGAGAACAAAAGAATTGAGTTTTGTGATTCTATGAATCACTAAATTGTGTATGTTATATTTATTTAGATGCATTGAGGTGTTGTCGTTATTTAAATATTTTATTTTTTAAAAGTTTCATGAATTGTGATTGTTTTAATATGATTCTTATTGATGTGTAAATATATACAAGTTCCTATGAACGACACTCGATCTACCGTTTATTACTACTTGCACGATTTGGTTCACTTACCAATTGGTTAACACTGATCCACAAATACTTTGTGACATCGATTCTTGTTTCATTACCAATGGATCAATAATCTATGTCACTTGGATTTCTCCAATCTCTACATTCTTCCCACTAGCTGCCTTGGAGACGTATTTCTTTTCAAGGAATACTCTAGTCCTAGTGACAAATACTTTGTCCTCGAAGGTATTTCCTTTTATTAG
This sequence comes from Glycine tomentella, assembly GCA_007407185.1. Classification (NCBI taxonomy): domain Eukaryota; kingdom Viridiplantae; phylum Streptophyta; class Magnoliopsida; order Fabales; family Fabaceae; genus Glycine; species Glycine tomentella. The sequence continues at coordinate 92,582 of PYAF01000499.1, read as the reverse complement.
ATGTTGCTTAGATTTAAAAATATTATCTGTAAATTTGGGATTTATTTTCTCTTTTAAGAATATGATGCTAAATCTATATATAAATGTTCTTAAGATGAGAAGAACCACTTAGCCTGAAGAAATGGTCACCACCCTAAGTGAGAAAGCAAGGGTTATATGTGGAAGGGGGGTTGCCAAGTTTGTCTATGAGGTTGTGAATGTAAGGATGAGAATCCAAATCACATTAAAAAAATTGTGAATCTAGGCATAAGGAGTCAAACTCCGTTAACAAAATATGAATATAGGTATGAGGAGGTGAACCACATTAAATAAATTTGTGATCTTTTCTTTTTCTTATGATGTTTGTCCTTTTATTTTATTGTGTGTTCTTTTTCATCCTTATACATAATGAAGATGTGTGTGTGTTTTCTAACAATTCACTATATTTCTATTCTCATAACCAAATAGAGTGAAAAAAATGTCTTCCATAAATGAGATTTGTAGTACCTAAATTAATAAAAAAACCTAAATACCCTCTTATTCACTGAACTAACTTGACATGAAGTTGATTTTAATGAATTTCAGTTTTAAAAATCAAACCCTACATTTTATAATAATGTATTTGAAATATTTTTTCTACTCGTATCAAACCCTCCTACTCATACTCTTCTAAAATTATATATATATATATATATATATATATATATATATATATTAACATTAACATATTGATAACAAAACAAATTTATTGAAATAATAATAACTCACTTAGCATGATATTATATTTGTTTAATATTATTCTTAAATATATAATAAATTATATCTTAATTTTTCTTAATTTTAAAATATCATTATATACAACATTTAATTTCATATATTACATTAATAAATTAAGTTTACTCAATTTTATTGAATTTTGTTGTATCAAATAATGATATATAAACACTCTTATATTTTACATTTCATTAACATTTATCATTTACTTTTATCAAAGATGAAGGTTGAGTTTGTATAGATCCTTCTTGTAGTGGCCTTGCTTCGTAGCGACAAAAGCGGTGAAGGAGCCAAAGATGAGGAGGGGTTGAGTCACAGCCCAGAGGCGACAATGGAATAAACCAAAGATGAGGAGGTTGAATTTATGGAGGACTTTCTTGCCATGGTCTCAATCTACAACGTAGGTGGCCTGTCGTTAGAGGCTGCGGTGCAATCGAATCTGCGACCCTATTAGGATAGAAGGGTTTCAAATTAACAAAGAAAGGAGCATATATAGAGAAAATGTATGTAAAATGATCCACCGTTGATCACCGACAAAGGAAAGGGTGGGAAGGAACACACTAAGCAACAATGGGAAGGAACACACTTGCTCATAATTATAATAATGTGTTTTTTTACAGAAATTATAATAAAGTGTTGTTACTATATTTTTTTTATGACTGTGTTTTTACTATAATGACTAATTAATTAATTGTGAGTATGGTTGTTATAATAGTTAATCAGTTATAGATCAAAATTTGTTAAAAATTAGAAATTTATAAAATTTAAAATGGAATCAAACGATAAAAAATGAAATTTATAATTTTTTGTGATCAGAACTTTGCTAACGTTGATGAGAATGCCAATTAACATAACCAACGTCAACAAACACCCCATTATTTCTTGCTGTTATTCTTCAAATTTCAAATTTAACAATTAATATATATAGTTTTTCAAATTTTATATGATTTCCTTTTATCAGTCAAACAAAAAAAATGGATTTTCATTTTCATCAATGTTAGAATGAGAAAACTCAAAGCAAGACATTTGAAAGTGGCAGCTTGGCAACGACTGAATCCATCATCCATCCAGAATCTTTTCTCCTGGGACGGTTTTACGTTTATTCTGTCTGGCGCCAAGAAATTTCCTTTTCCTTAACATCATCAACTCTATCTCATTCCCTCTTTTTACTATAAGCCTTGCTTTTGGTCTCTTTTTTTTTACCATTTATGACACACGTTCTTCACAGAGAAATTTTTTTGTCGCAATCAACATATCACGGTCAACAACGCCAAAAGTCGTCCCTTTTGAGTTCCCTATCTTGGATCCTGCTAGAAGTAAAGACCCTTTCCTTGAATCTTTATTTGGAGCTCTGGTTTGTGTTTCTTTGCACTTGCAGGCTGGTTTATTGATTTTGATGCTTCAACACCTACCCCAGATTTTGTTTTTGTTTGGAGTTGTGTTTTTGATCGATTCTTGTGGTGGGGTTTGGCTGGACTTGGTCTGATTCGACAAAAAGGTGTAAGCTTTGGATTGTGGCAAGGTTCTTTTGGAGTTTTATTTTGTTCTTTTAGTTTGATCTTGAAGTTTTGATTTTTGGTGCAAACCCTTGGTTGGTCTTGCGGGATTCAACTCTGAAAGGTACTGGTTGTGGTGTTCCGAGAAGGAATTGAAGTGGGTTGGAGGTGAATAGTGAAAAGAAGGTCTTTTTTTTCTTTTTCTTGGTGGGTGTTTGTAGGTGATGAAGGGATTGAAGGGGGTTTAGGCATTTGGTGAAATGAGAAGCATATCAAGCACTTGGAATGGGGATTCAAAAACATATGGTTAACATAAAGGTTAGGTTGGGGGTTCTTTTGGTTCTTCTTTTTCTTGTGGCAGCAGTCAGCCCTTTGGAAAAGAAGAAAACAGAAGATGATTTGGTTAGGGAGTTACTTGATCCAGCATCTGGATTGCTAGATGAGCATACGGTAAGGGCCCCTTTACTACTGTTTGAATTTTGTAGGTTTCTTATATATATATATTTGGTTGTGTTTTTGTTCAATTATTAAAAGACCAGAAAGTGAAGATAGTATAGGAACTCAGAAATTTTGGTTTCTTACATTGATTGGGGTTTCTTACATTGATTGGGGTGTTTGCATTTTCTTTAAAGGTTGGTGTGAATGCTGTGTTTCACTGTTTCTTTCATGTCTTGATTGCCTTAGCCTGTCATTTTTTTTATTTGACAATCCCTGTTACAATAATGCTGTAAGCTGTTAAGCCCAGATATCCTGTAGCTCTTTTGCTTGTGCTTCACAATTCTTAACTCCTAAGCAAATGGCTAATGGTAGTATCTGGTTAATCTGACATTTGGTTTTGCCTCACATAGAGGATAGAGGTAACTAATTGGACAATGATTTCAGCTTCACATAGAGGTAGCTAACATGGTTGCCTAAATCCATGATTCCTTGATGAAGTGGGAAATAAAATTTAGGGAAATATGTGTTTTCGGGTCCCTCAATTTTGGTCAAAATTGGTCTTAGTCCTTATATTTTTAAAAACGATGATATTGATCCTTGTATTTTTTTTATAATTGGTGAATTTTGTCCCTCAACTAAGTATCCTAAGTTCCATAACGAGGGGCGAAATTCACCAATTATAAAAAATACAAGTACCAAATTCTTTATACTATTGGGACTAAGACCAATTTTGACTGAAAATTGAGGAACCTAAAATACATTTTTCCCTGAAAGTATGATCCATTGAATGATACGAAGCTCAAAACTGTCGGTGATATTGATTTCATAGAGACATCTTAGTTAGATTAAATCCATGTATTTACTGTTTTACTATCCATTTTGATAAGTTTTATTAGTTAGCACTTTTGGTCAGAATTTACGGCAGCATGATAACTAGAAGAGGATGATCCTATTTCTCTGGTTATCTTCTGCACAACTCTTTTCATGTGGAAAGTGCTTAAGAAAAGAGGGAGGACTAGAGCCCTCAGTTTACAACCAGTTTCCAGCATGACATCAAGGTCTGATGTTGAACAGTGAACTGTGCTTCTTGTTTTGCAATTTTCTATCATGGACTCTTATCTTTCATCCATCTTAAGGACCACCCGAGATCTTACATTTGCAAAGCTTTAGTTTTAGTATGTTGTATGATTGCCATAGTATATATACTAAATACATTCTAATTCTATGAGACGACCAATTAATTAATACTGTTTTACGCATGCTGTGTTTACGTGAGAAACACACAAACTTGCTATGAAATTCTGTTACCTTCCACATGATTGCTTGACCATGCACTCTAGTTTATTAAGTGAAGTTTCTAAATTTTCTTTTTTCATCTGACACTAAATTATAGGGACTTTGCTAATTGTCATCTGACATTAAATTATAGGGACTTGATTGTTTTATGATTATTTGTCAGATTTGATAACATAGAAGGGTTTACATTATGTGCTCTATTGTTGTTAAGAATGGATTGGTAGACTCTAAAAGTAAAGTTTCATGACCGCTGGGAAAGGTCTTATGGAAATATTGCTTAGGAGATATATTTCATTTAAAGAAAGATGCTGAGGTTCATGATTTATGCCTCTCACAGGAATTGTCCGGAAGTACCAATATAATCAGTTCAGAGATTCAACCAATAGTACAGCCTGCACAGGAAGAAGTACAAAAATTTATCAATTCTTACTGTTCTAAATTCAAGGAGAACCTTCTTCACTGTTTGAGAAAACATAGTCGTCCATATCCTGTCTCAGGAAAAGAGGATGATTCCAAGATTTGGCATATCACTTATATGGGACCACTTTTTTCCCGATCCAGTGATCCTGAAAGAAAATTTGGTCTTCTTTTGCTCCAGCACATATCAGAACCACCTAGTCCAGACCCTGCAGTTGGATCACCTTCACCCAGTTTAACGCCATCTCCTGAACCCAGTCTAGCACCATCATCTGAACCTAGTCTGGCCCCATCACCCCTTGCTCCAACGCCTCTAGTTCATAGACCTCTGCATCCTTCTTTGCCACCGACATCATTTTTCCCAAAATTGACACCACCAGCAGCTTCAGAAATTTCTGCTCCTCCACCTTCTGACATTAACAAACTGGAAGAGAAGCATAGTAATAAAAAAACAGTTGTTCTCGCTGTAGTTATAACTGCATTAGTTACATTTATAGCTGCAGCACTGCTCTTTTTATGCTGTACTCGGTATCGTAAGACTGGCCATGTTAGACTAAATGATGATAGGCCTCTTCTCAGCTTGAGCATGAGTGACTACTCTGTTGGTATGTATCATATTACCATTCATTCATGCCTTGTTAATAAGTTTTACTAGTCTTGACAAAGTTGAATTTTATCCTACAGGTCCTTCCAGTTTTTCTTTTGGAAATTCAATGAAAGGGGAGAAAGTTGGGTTTCAGTCATCAAGTAATAGTTTAGTAGACAATAAGACGTACTCAGTGCAGGAAAGTCAATCAATAGGAGCTCTTAATGCTGCTGCTGGATCACCATTTGAACTGAAACCTCCTCCCGGGAGGGTTCCCACCATTCCTTCTGGAATGCCTCCTTTAAAACCTCCTCCAGGCAGGCTAAACCCTCTTCCTCCTGAGCCACCTTCATTTAGGCCTTCTGGTGATGCTGCTCCAGCTGCTACTGCAGCTGTTGCTGCAGCTTCTCCTGCCCCTCAACAGCCTGCTATTAGTAGCACTCCACCACCACCCCGATCACCAGCTGGTGCCAAACCTGGTCCTCCTCCACCACTACTGCCAGCACTAGCTGGTGCCAGATCTGGTCCTCCTCCACCACCTCCAGCATCAGTTGGCACCAAACCTGGTCCTCCACCACCACCCCCAGGACCAGCTGGTGCCAAACCTGGTCCACATCCTCCAACACCCCCAGCTGGTGCCAAACCTGGTCCTCGTCCACCACCACTTCCTCCTATGAGTGGTGTGGCTCCTCCTCGACCTCCACCCCCGTTTGGTTCAAAGGTTCCACGTCCGTTAGCTAGTGGATCAAAAGCTACAGTTGAAGCTGGAGTAGAAGGTGAAGCTGATGCTCCCAAAGCCAAGCTAAAGCCCTTCTTCTGGGATAAGGTTCAAGCAAACCCGGATCAATCAATGGTTTGGAATCAAATCAAATCAGGATCATTCCAGTAAGGAATAAATTCCAAATCTCTTTTGTTTATCAAAGATATCTATCGTTAGTATTCTCAAATAACAAACATTTAACAGGTTTAACGAAGAGATGATAGAAACGCTTTTTGGCTATAATGCTGTGGATAAGAACAATGGTCAAAAACAGAAACAGTCTTCCTCCCAAGATCCTTCACCACTGTTTATCCAGATCATTGACAAAAAGAAAGCACAAAATTTATTGATTCTGTTGCGAGCATTGAATGTGACAATGGAAGAAGTTTGTGATGCACTTTATGAAGGTGCTTTCTTGATCCTTCAATTTTCCTCAAAGATTGCTAATAACTTCAATAATAATATTAGGTTCTTCTAGAAAAACGCATTATCTATGACAGATTTGTGGTTTCCCCAAAAAATTGTAGACTTGCAGTATAATATGGACTCTTTCAAACTATCACCATGTCTTTGCTGTTGAGGGGATAGATTGTTGTAGTGTTGTTGATAGGTTTGAATGCTGTTTAAAATTATTTGATGATCATAATGTTTAAAAACCGGGGAAGATAGATTGTGGTAGTCCTGTCCTGGCTATGCTGTTGATGATTTTTTCCGTAACCAGTGGATTGATTGCTTTGAACTTTGCTTGATTGATAAATCCTGATGGAATTTATTTATCAGGAATGATAATATATTGAAGTTTAAAAGAGAAATTGATTAGTTGTCTTGTTCCACTTGTGTGAAAGACTTACAATCTGGATTTGACTGATCACATCAGGACATGAGCTTCCCCCAGAATTCCTTCAAACCTTGCTGAAGATGGCACCAACATCAGATGAAGAACTTAAGCTTAGACTTTTTAGTGGTGATCTATCTCAACTTGGGCCTGCTGACCGTTTCCTGAAAGCCATGGTTGACATTCCATTTTCATTTAAGCGAATGGAAGCTCTGCTTTTCATGGCCTCACTTAAAGAGGAGCTTGCAACTACTATCGAGTCTTTTGCCATTTTAGAGGTATGCATCATATATGCAGTTGCAGTGCTTATGCTTTTTCTATAACATGATGATTGTGACGTTAAATGTATTTAGTTCAACTTAATGCCAATTGAAGAGGGCAAGCCCTGACACAGCTGTAAAGTTGTGTCTTGGTGACTTGTTGGTTATGGTTTGAATCCGGAAATAGTTTCTTTGCATATGCAAGGGTAAGGCTGCGTACAATATCCCTCCCCCTTAGCTGCGCATAACGTGGAACCTCTGGGCAATGGGGTACGTAGTTTTTTTTAATGCCAATTGAAATTGTACAATGACCTTAGTGTGTATGATAGGAATGGATGATGGGGAAAGGGATACTCTAGGAAAACTGTTAGTTAGTAAGACAGTTAGTATAACTAATAGTTAGTTATAACTAACTGTTAGTTAGCCGTTAGAGGGGAGATTATATATAGGTTGTTAGGGAGTTTGGGGGAAGGGGTGAATGTATTGTAGGAGGTTAGTGATTCCTCGAAAATCATTGTTTTTGTCATTAGGAGTGTGAACTCCCATTCAATAAAAATACCCAGTCTTTATCTCCTAGCTGGTCCTGTTTCTATCAACAGGTATCAGAGCTTCGATCTGGGAGTTTTGGAACCGTTGATGATGTAAAAAACAAATTCCAGAATGGAGGTGAGAATGGAAGCGATAGAGAAAGCGATGGAGGAGAATCGCAATGATGTGGAATCGCGGTTAAGTTCGATCGAAGTGATGATACAGAGGCTGGCGACGGCTTGGGAGAAACAAACGCAGGAAGTGAATGCGCACGAGGGTTATTCAACGGGAAGAAACAGAGGAAACGAGGCAGTGGGTGAAAATCGATGGTGGAACCTCGAAATCCCAATCTTCGAGGGGGAAGATCTGTTGGGCTGTTTATCAAAAATCAAACGATATTTTCGATTGCAAGCTGTGAAGGAAGAGGACAAGCTAGAAGTTGTATTGGTGGCGATGGACGGGGAGGCTTTAGGCTGGTTCCAATGGTGGGAATCTGGGAACCCAATCCATTCGTGGGAAGGGTTCAAGATGCTTTAGGCTGGTTCCAATGGTGGGAATCTTGGACTCCAAACCATTCTTGGGAAGGGTTCAAGATGGCGTTATCCCAAAGGTTCCAAGGGTCCAGTCTCAGGAGTCCGTTCCAAGCCCTGTTAGCATTAAAACAGGAAGAATCTGTGCAAGGATTCATCAGCTAGTTTGAGAAGTGCGTGAGTATGGTGAAGGGGCTGGAAGAATCCTTCTTGATGGAAAATTTTCTCAAAGGGTTAAAAGAAGAGGTCAGCACAGAGGTGAGACTTCATGAACCAACTGGTGGAGTCCATGTGCAAGGAGTATCAATTTCAGAAACCCAGTTTTTCAAGCCAGAAATTTGGAAGAGAATGGCGGCCAGCTAGTAGTAAGGTAAGTGAATCCTCTCCAGCTGCAGGGGATAATGGATGGCAAGGTAGAAAAACCTTCCATAATTTGTCACCCGCGGAAATAAATGAGAAGATGAGGAAAGAAGAATGTTTCACTTGTGAAGCGAAGTATAATCTTGCTCATGTGTGTAAGAATAAATAGTTCAGATTGCTGATTATGAAAGAAGATGAAGGAGACCCTTGCTGGTGAAATTTTTTTTTTTTTTTTTGACCAGCAAAAATAATATATATATATATATATATATATATATATATATATATATGATGATGAAAATTCTGCATTACACGAGGTATTGCAAGAGAACTTAGAGAAGTCAGAACAGAACAAAGGAGGTTTCAAACATGAAAACATGGAAGAAACCTCCAAAGTTCTGACATATGACTAAGATATCAAAAAATACAGCATAGTTCTACCCTCCCCTAATTACAAAAGCCTCCCCCATATTAGAAGACCAGAAATGGAAAGGCAATTGAAAGCCATCCTCCAAATTTCTGAGCCAAGACCAACATAGGAAGAGTGCATCGTCTAATATATTCTGTCTATTGAACGTAGCTTCCCGGAAAATGATCCTATTCCTGTGACTCCATATAGTCCAAGTCAGTGCTATCCACCATGTCTGCCATCTCATCGTTCTAATACCGTTGCTTCCATAGAATGAGTGCTGGGTGAAGTGATCAATAGGATTTGCTGCCAGTACGCTTACCACTTTAACCCAGGACATGCTTTCCCACCAAAGTGGTAAGATTCTACTGCATTTGAAAAATAGATGGGATACATCCTCCTCATGACACCTGCAAAATGGGCATAAGTTGTCATTGAGTACAACATTTCTTCTGTACAAGTTCACCTTAGAAGGTAGCCTATCCCTACACATTCTCCACATAAAACATGCTGCCTTATTGGGGATTTTTAACTTCCACAACTCCTTAAAGATACCCTCTTGAGGCAGGCTGTTCCTCTCCCTATCGATGTAGCGATACGCACTTGTCGCTGTGTATATTCCACTGGAATCTGCCTCCCATATCCAGGTGTCTGGTTGCTGTTCATAAATTACCAAATCTTGAATATCCTTCATGAAGTTTACAGCAGCATCAACTTCCCCCTCCATGAAGTGTCTTCTCCAGTTAAGTACCCATTCCCAACCGTATTGAGTCATTTTACCCATCTGTTGAATACATAGTTGTTGTTGGTTAGAAAAGCTGGTACAATCTTGGGTATTTTTCCATCAGAGTAGTTCCATCATTTTTCCATCCATCTTCCCAAAATAAAATCCTGTTTCCACATCCAATCTTCCAGCTGATACCATTTGAAATCCAATGTCCCTCTTCCAAGGTATTGCACAATGATCTAAGATCCCTCCACCAAATCGACTCTTTGGCATTCGATGTATTTTCAGTTAAGGTCCTCCATCCCCCATATTTTGATTGTAGCACTTTTGCCCATTGCATCTGTGGCTGATGGAATAAGTTCCAGTACCATTTTCCCAGTAATGATTGGTTAAATTTAGTTAAATCTTTGATGCCCAGCCCCCCAAGCTCCTTTGGTTGGCAGATTGTCCCCCAACTTACCCAAGCAATCTTCCTTTGCTCATCGTTTCCGCCCCACAAAAACCGTTTCTGAATTCTCTCCAAGGAAGCTATCACCTTCTTTGGAGCCCTGAAAAAAGACAAAAGAAAAATAGGAATGGAGTTCAAAGTAGACTTTATCAGAATCACTCTCCCCCCAAAAGAAAAATATTTCTGTTTCCATTTGGCTAGTTTGCGCTCATATTTAGTAATCAGGGAATTCCACGTCTCAAATCGTCTTGGATTAGCTCCAATCGGTACCCCCAGATATGAAAAAGGAAACTCCAGCCTTCTGCAGTTCAAGTATGCAGCAGCATTATTTACCCACTGCTCGTTCCTTCCAAAAGCCCCGAATCTGCTCTTCGCAAAGTTAATCTTCAACCCCGATACCATTTCAAAACTCCTCAGCATCACCTTAATTGCTTTCACATTTTTTACAGATGCAGTACCAAAGAACAAGGTATCATCTGCATACTGTAGCAAGTTGATATCAACTCCATTTCTTCCAACCTTATACCCATCAAACAGGTTTTTTGACAAGGCCTCTCTCATCAGTCCAGATAGGCCCTCAGCCACTATGTTGAACAAGAGGGGGGCAAGTGGATCTCCCTGTCGAAGACCCCTTTGTGGTGAGAATTCAGCAGTGGGGCTTCCATTTACCAAGACTGATATAGATGCAGATTTTAGACACCCATCTATCCACTTAATCCACCTAGAGCAAAAGCCCATCCTCTTCATCATGTATGACAAGAACTCCCAGTTAACTGAATCGTATGCTTTTTCAAAGTCCACTTTGAACACTAAACAGCTCTTGTTTTCTCTTTTTGCTTCGTCTACCACCTCATTAGCTATGAGTGCACTATGCAACAGCTGCCTCCCTTGGATAAAAGCCGATTGTCTATGGTCAATGATGGATGGCAGCACCTTTTTCAATCTAGCAGCTAGTACCTTGGCCACAACCTTATATACACAACCAACAAGGTCCTTGGGGACAAGGTCTATCTTGAAAGGAAGGGTATTGATAGGAATAGATGATGGGGAAAGGGGTTCTCTAGGAAAACTGTTAGTTAGCCAGACAGTTAGTATAACTAATAGTTAGTTACAACTAACTGTTATTTAGCAGTTAGAGGGGAAATTATAAATAGGTTGTTACGGAGTTTGTGGAAGGGGTGAGTGTATTGTAGGAGGTTAGTGATTCCTCGAAAATCACTGTTTCTGTCATTAGGAGTGTGAACTCTCATTCAATAAAAATACCCAGTCTTTATCTCCTTGCTGGTCCAGTTTCTATCAGTGTACTATATCATCTTAATATAGCTACTGCCAATTTTAGGATATCAAAGGTAACATAGCAAACTGTCAAAAGTTTGGCAGAGTATCTCATTAGTTGCATTAAATTGATGCTGTAATTAATGTGCAGAGTTTTGCTTTACGACCAAATTTCATGGTATTTAGATGTTGGTATCCTCTACACCCTCTCCAAATACAAATTACAAATGCATACAAACAGGGTTAAGGATCATTTCAACCTGTGTAAAACTTATTATCTTGTATCATTGAATAATTTATAGAATGTTGTTTTTCATCAGTCAAATAACTACACCATTATTTGTTACTCTATTTTATTTTGTCTGCATATCCATGTTAAGATATATATATATGTAACCTGAATAAATTTATGATTAGTATGTAATTTTATGAGTTTTACTGCAATTAGTGATCAATTTAGTTTTGTGCTATATCAATTAATTTGAAACTATTTGTACATACAAACGAACACAGCAATGTTGTGCAATTGATATCCTCTCATTGTGATTCCTTTGGTTTTAAAATCTCTGCCCTTGTATTTGTTTCTTCTTTATTTCCCTGTTACCTTGAATAATATCTTATTCTTCTTGCAACTTCATCTGATATGTCAGGTTGCTTGTAAGGAACTAAGAAATAGCCGGCTGTTCCTCAAGCTTCTTGAAGCCGTTCTCAAAACTGGCAACCGAATGAATGATGGAACATTCCGTGGTGGTGCACAAGCATTTAAACTTGATACACTTCTGAAATTATCCGATGTAAAAGGAACAGATGGCAAGACTACACTCTTACATTTTGTTGTTTTAGAGATTATCCGCTCCGAGGGCATAAAAGCCATCCGAAAGGCAAAAGAGAGCCAGAGTTCATCTAGTATTAAATCGGATGACCTTCTTGATAGTACCCAAGAAACAGAAGATCGCTACCATGAAATTGGTCTTCAGGTGGTTTCACGCTTGAGCAGTGAACTTGAGAATGTGATAAAAGCAGCAGTTATAGATGCTGACAGCTTAACAGGAACCACTGCCAAACTTGGCTATGGTCTCATAAAAACACGAGACTTGGTAAACAAAAGCATGAAGAATGTGGAGGAAGATAGGGGGTTTTGTGAGACAGTGAAAAGTTTTGTGCAGAATGCTGAGGCTGATGTTACAAAGCTGCTGGAAGAGGAGAAGAAAATAATGGCTTTGGTGAAGAGCACTGGTGATTATTTCCATGGGAATGCTGGGAAGGATGACGGCATAAGGTTGTTCATAGTAGTACGAGACTTCTTAATAATGGTGGATAAGGTATGCAAGGAGGTGAGAGATACACAGAAGAAGCCGGCAAAAACTCTAAAACAAGAGACTCCTAGAGGAGTGTCTTCATCTGCAACACGTCCACCACCTGATTTTCGTCAGCGGCTTTTTCCAGCAATTGCTGAAAGGAGGATGGATGACATTAGTTCAGATGACGAGAGTCCATAGATTCAAATTGAAAGTGGTATTGAGACTGTTACCCTTACTAATATGACCTTGTATAGCGTATAGCATAATTGAAGACTTGGATAGTGTTTGGCCTGGCTTTTCCAGACCTTAAAAGTTAAAACCTACTTTATGTTAAGAGCAAGCTTCAATTTTAGTCAAACTTGCTTGATAATTTTTCAATTTTTTAGCTAAGAAGTAACTTGTAATTTAAAAAGCTTATTGATAATGCTCTCTTGGGCATTGGAATTTGGAATATATAAGTAGGAAAACTGGAAAAGAAGCACAAAAAATTATAGTAAGTTTACCTTTATAATAAAATTTAAGGTCAAAAAATTATTTTTAATTGGTTGATAATGTAAAAGTTTATTCTAAAATGCATGTTTATTATTACTCTTTCTAAAGAGAAGCTAATTTTACATTTTAGGGATTCTGTAGAATTGTGTGTCATTGCTTCTCTTTTTAAAGAGAAGAAAAGTCCCAAATAAGCCATGTCAAACTCTATCCACTTATGTTAATCTTGTGGGGGATTATGTTATTGATCATTGATATTTGAAATTTGAATTCATGGTTCTTTTGGCTTTTACTTTTGCAGAGCGATGGTTACATATGTATTTTAATGAATGGATGGAAGTGGCATGAGTTTTACACTTCTCAAAACTAAAATGTCATATGTACAGACCTGGCTGGAGCTATCATGAATCAATTCTTATTGCTTCCTATCATCATTGTTTGTGCCCCCATTGGGAATTAGCTTCATAGTTTGAAACAGCCACTTCTGGAACTATATTTGTGTAGGGTTTTGATTTTTTGTTTTTCATGATTCTTTATTCAATTTGATGTTAGTGCATTTATTTAATTGAAAGTGGCAGGATGTAGCATGATACTTTTTGTTTTTTAATTAACATAGAATGTTTTTAAACATCTAGGAAAAGGTTTCATCTTTGTTAAGTGCGCGTATATGCATCAAATAGAAGTAGTTTTATGTTTTTGTTTTATTTTATTTTTTAATTTATGGCTTAAAACCAAGACTAATTTTTTAAATGATAATTATTGGCTATTTTCTCAGATCTTAAACATGATCAAACAGATAGCTAAGTTCTGAAGGTACACGAGAGAAACAATCTCAATTGCAGAATCTATTTTGCTTAATAATGGAAAAGCAATAAATTGTAGTTATAGCACAAGTTAGGCTGAATAATCATGTGTATTACTTTGTAAGCTGAGAATAATATTAGTAGACTTAAGCTATAGATTGGTGTGGGGGTTTGAATCACATTAGAAGTATTTTGGATAATATTACGTCTTTTTTTCATATCTTTAGTTGGTTTAGTTTTCTATTTTTTTTTTTTCAAAACAATTGATGTTTTAGAATTTCAATGTTTAATTAATGTTTCCCCTCCTCAAATATATCCTTTATCAATACCCATTACTAGGGGTACAGTTATTAAATATTACGTTTTAATATAATTATAGTCCTTTTAATTTGTTTGACTTCTAAGTTTGTTTTTTTTTTTTTTT